>JAOWAW010101872.1:0-26929 GCA_028565695.1 Nicola tetela
TACCTAACCGTGATTTCCATGGCAACACATCACTAACCTTCCTTGCGTGGGATACAACTGGACCAGAGCCTCTTGTGGTAGATGGCTCAGTTGTCAATGCATCAACCACCTCCAATATCAACCCATTCAGTAACACCAGCAGGACCATTCACCTATCTGTCGCCCCTGTCAATGATGCACCCGTTCTCTCACACTTGGCGATAACACTGTCATCCATTCTTGAAGACGACCGAATGTCAGCTGGGGATTCCGTGCAAGTATTACTTGCCAATGTCATTGATGTTGACCTTGCTTCTGTCAAAGCTGGTCCAATGGGTGTTGCTGTTGTTGAAACAGACGAGAGCGATGGCTTTTGGCAGTATAGTCAAAATGGTGGCCGCAGTTGGCTGGCAGTCAGCAGGGTATCAAGGACTGGTGCATTTTTGCTGCCCGCTGACCAGGATGGAAAGAATCGAATTCGATTTTGGCCACTTCAAGACTTCAATGGTGAGGTGACACTCGTTTACCATGCATGGGACATGACAATGGATCAGGTGACTGATGAAAGAAACTTGACAACCCTCAATGCAAGTGCTAACGTGGACATCAGTACCTCTGACCCAGTTACCGGAGCATACAGCATCAACAACAATACTGCCTCACTGACAGTTATTCCCGTGAATGATTCTCCTGTTTTGGGAACAAATATTTCACTGTTCACTATTTTTGAGGATGTACCAAAGACTCTGAATCATGGCACACTTGTTGGAGATATTGTTGGAAGAGATTACACTGATGTGGATGTAAACTACACAGTCGGTGTAGCTGTGGTCGGCATTGATGAACGATTTGGTGAGTGGCAGTACTCATGCAACACCACACAATTGAGCCTTACCTGGATGGATTTTGTCGGTGACATCTACTTTGACCAAGTTGTTCCACCATTGCCCAGACAGGACAAAGCTACACTGCTGGCAGATTATTGTCGGATACGCTTCCTGCCAAACCACCACTTCAACACAGAGTACAATCTAGATGGAAATGCCCGCCCTGCAGGTGATATTCCCTTCATTCGGTTGCTTGGGTGGGATCAGACTACAACCATTGATGGCGTTGGCCGATATGCTGTAGATGCCTCAGCTGCATCTGCCAGCATAATTAACGAGTTCAGCTCTGATGTGCGCACAGCATTAATTGAAGTTGCTTCAATCAATGATGTACCTATTCTCCATCTCAATGGCAGTGTTTCCAAGAACTATGAAACAACGTTTGTTGAAGATCTTCTCGGAATCCTGGCCGTAGGCAGCGGTCTGGAGCTGGTGGATAACGACCATGCTTTGCTGCAATCCACCACCATCCAGATATTGAACATGTCAGCAATGGCTGGTCTGAGCAACATCAGTCCTGACTGGAATGACACTCTTCCAGACAACTCATCTGATGATGAAATTTGCAATGGCAATGGCATTCGACGACAGAAGCTGCTTGTTGACCTGAGCAGTACTAACCTTGAGGCCACTGTTCGGTCATACTGCCCTTATGTCCTTGAAATCTCAGCCATCAAAGGCTCCAAAGGAGCTCCTGTTTCACACTTTCAGAAAGCTCTGCGAACAATGGTGTACAACAACTCTCTTGAAGAGCCCAATCCTGCAGATCGACTCATTGTGGTCTCTGTATTGGATGGTGTTGGCTGGAGCAAAAATGTGTACACACTACTACACATACAGCTGGTGAATGATGCTCCTATCCTTGACCTGAATGGGCCTGCGAGTGACAATGACTTTTTCGTCAATTACACTGAAGGTGAGGTTGCGGTGCCGTTGGTCAACACAACAGAACTTACTCTCATTGATCACGATGATAATCTCCTCCAGTGGGCTCGTCTTCAGCTTAATGATGCCCCAGACAACCATCACGAATTGCTCAATGTAACTCTCAGTGGAACGAACATCACTGCTGAATTTAATGTCCAAAACAACACTCTCCTCCTCACAGGCATCGCACCAGTGGCAGATTATGAAGTTGTGCTACAAACAGCCACATACACCAACACATTTGCTAAAGTTGGCTTCCCTTCAGACCGGGACAGGCGAGTTGATATCACAGTTAGTGATGGCAAAGACATCAGTATCATAGCTAGTGCATACATCTACTTCACCCGAGTCAACGACAGGCCTTTCTTGGACCTGAATGGCGCACCAGTTGGACAAGACTTTGCAACAACATTCAGAGAAGAAATGGGAGTGGTTTCTCTTTGTGCACCTGATGTACAAGTGTTTGATATTGACAATGGCACTCTGGCATTTGTCACTGTTGAAATCACAAACATCAAAGATGGTGCAAGCGAGGTCTTGTCTGTTTCTCGTGTTGTTGAAAGCACAGTTGAGAGTTACAACACGTACTCACAAGAGAAAGTTTTGCGAAGGACAACATTAACACCAAACGTGACGTACAATGCAACTATTGGTCTCATGGTCATCCGTGGCCTGGACAGCTTGAATGAGTATGCAAAAGTACTTGGAACCCTCACGTACAACAACCTCAAGGATGAACCTGATACGGTCACTCGCTTGGTTCGCATCTCACTAAATGATGGTCTTCTTGAAAGTGTACATCGTACAACAACTGTGGCAATAGTACCAATTAATGACTCTCCAAGACTGAGCACAACCGACTTCATTATTCATCCGTTGATAAATGAAGATGTGCCGTCCATTCAAAATGCTGGTTTCAGTGTGCATAGCATGGCCACACCTCTCATTGAAGATGATGACAGCAACTCCATGAAGGGTGTTGCAATTGTTGCTGTGAACAACTCCTTCGGCACATGGCAGTACCAAACAACATCATCCTTTGGCTGGGTGGATATTCCGTCTTCACTGGACGTCTCCCTCGCATTGCTTCTTCAAGCGAAAGCTAGCAACTTGTTGCGCTTCATGCCGTCACAGGATTACCATGGACCAAGCACTTTGCGTTTTGTGGCATGGGATGGATCTGATGGCATGGTGGACGGGGATCGTACTAACGCAACATCAGCATCTCCACTTGATGCATTCAGTGACGCCAGCCGTGTGTTGGAGACAACAGTTGTACCAGTTAACGATGCTCCTCTGCTGAACCGCTCTGTGTCTCTGAAACTGACCACAATCAGAGAAGACTCTGTGCGGGAGAGAAACAACACAGGTGATGCGGTGTCTCTCCTCTTGCAAGCATGGGGTGGTGATGTTGATGTGCCAGTTGTCAGAGATCGCGGAGTGGCCATCACTGCTGTGGACAATCGTCATGGTTACTGGCAGTTTACAACGAACAGTGGCAATGTCTGGAGGAACATGGGAAGCCCGACAGAAACACAGGCAGTGGTTTTGGGCAGTGCTCCAGCTGGAGAGAATCGATTTCGTTTTGTGCCCAACAAAGACTTCAACGGTTTGGCCTGGCTTCAGGTGAAGATGTGGGACCGCAACTCCAGCCATGCTAGTGGGACAATCAGCGTCAACACCCGAACTGATCCGACCACAGGAACATTCAGTATAGCAACAAGCAACGCTACTTTGGTCATTGAACCAGTAAATGACTCACCTGTTTTGACAGCCAATTCTGAGCTGTTTGCAATCCCTGAAGACCCAAGCAGAGGCACCAACTTGGGAACCACTGTGGGACAACTGATCAAGGACATTTGGGTTGATGTGGACGGACTTCACCGTGGTATTGCAATCACAGGTATTTACAATGGTCCACAGCGCAGCTACGGTGAGTGGCAATATTCGTGTGACATTGGCAATGTGATCACATGGCAGCCTTTAATTGGGGATCAGTCATACAACGCAATCCATCCACGTGATCCATTGCCAGAGAAAGCGACACTTCTAGTTGACACGTGTCGCACACGCTTTGCACCAGTTGAAAACTACAACACAGAGTATGATTTGACAGGTGCCCGGAGAAGCTTTTCAGACCGACCGCACATCCACATCCGTGGTTGGGATGGAACAGGATCAGCACGTTCTGGTACATACGGTGTGAATACTATTTCCTCACCTGACGACCACACGAACGAGTTCTCTGAGAACATTACGTTTGCTTACATCACAGTGAACTCACGAAATGACGTGCCTGTTTTGCGTTTGGATGGCAACACCTCATCTGACTACAGCACTGTGTTTGTAGAAGCAGTGCCTCCTTTGCGTACAGTCTTCCCTGTACCAGCTGTGGGTAAAAGCTCTCTAACTCTTGCTGATATCGACAACGCATCACTGAGCCGTGTAACAATATCAATGGTTGCCCCTGATACAACTACATATGAATCTCTCCAACTTGACACTCGTGGATCAACCTTGACAGTACAGACACTGGGGACAAACCCAAGCCTACTACAGCTGAGTCTCCAACCGTTGTCCTCATCAGCAGCCAGCGTGCTAATGTTTCAGTCTGTTCTCCGTACACTGACTTACGCAAACAGTGCTGAGGAGCCCAACCCAACCACTCGATCAGTCAGCTTTGTTGCGTTGGATGGGGTGGGCTTCTCACAGGTAGTGCAGACACAAGTTATTATGCAGCTCGTTAACGATCCCCCAGAACTGGACCTGGACACACGTGCAGTCGGTAGCCATTCATTGATAAGTTACAGTGAAGGTGATGGAGCTGTGCTGCTGGCAGATGCCGCTCTGCAGTTGGTCGATCACGACAGCCGCATTCTTGACCACGCAACAGTGGCAATTCGACAGGCACCAGATGCTGATCATGAAGTGCTAGCAGCTAACACTACGCAGACAGCCATCAGAGCAACCTTCAACAACTCTCAGCTTACCCTTCAAGGTCCAGACAGTGTGGCTAACTTTGAAGCTGTCCTTCAAACAATCACCTACTCAAACACGTTTCATTTCCCAGGAAATCCTGATGGCAGCACACGTGAGATTGTCTTCATTGTTAATGATGGCCAAAACGACAGCATCCCTGCAACATCATTTGTCACATTCACTGCTGTGAATGACAAGCCAGTTCTTGATTTGAACGGAAACAGTAGCGGCATAGACCATGCTGTTGAGTTCCGAGAACAAGAGGGTCCTGTAAAGCTCACCTCAAAGGATCTTTTCATCATTGAAATTGATAACACCACATTACTGTATGCTACTGTGCAGATCACAAACCTCATTGATGGTCTGAAGGAACGGCTTCACGTGGAAAATGTGCGTGAATACAGTGATGTCATTTCGGCTGAGCTTCTCACAGTCAAAAATATCTACCCAAAGCAGGTTTATGACAACACTACAGGTATGCTCCACGTATCTGGCCTGAAATCTGTGGCTGAGTACGAGAAAGTACTACGCACTCTAACCTACAACAACATGGCTGATGAACCTGACCTCACACCCAGGCGAATTGAGTTTATCCTTAGTGATGGACACCTTAAGAGCAGTCCTGTGTACACCACGGTAACCATGACATCAATCAATGATTCACCATACTTCACAAACAAAGTGCCAGCCAACCCTGAGATCAGCGAAGATCTGGAAAGCGGTGACAATTCTGGCATTTCTGTTGAAGAGTTCTTGGAGCCTCTGGTTGGGGATGATGACAACAGCAGTGCACTAGGACTGGCAATCACACAAGTGGACGTTGTCAATGGTTACTGGCAATACACTCTTGACTACAACAGCAGTGCCCTCAATAGCACCCAGTTCAATGCAACTGACAACCAAACAGCCACTGCAACGTGGCAGCGTGTTCCAGACACTACATCCGCCTCCTCATCTTTGCTGCTCCTTGCTCGCAGTGAAGAAACACGTCTGAGATTTGTCTCTAACCAGGACTTCAATGGCAACAGCCACTTGAAGTTTGTTGCGTGGGATGCATCAGATGGCAGGTCAGATGGTGATATTGTTGACAGTCGATCAATGTCACTAACTGACCCTTTCAGTAACAGTTCACGTCAACTGACTATTACAGTTCTGCCAGTGAATGATGCACCAATACTGTCCATTACCAGCCTGCAGCTGACTACAATCTTCGAAGATGACCGTGCATCTCGTGGTGACTCTGTGCAGTCACTGGTGCAGAATGTGACCGATGTGGATGCAAGCCTGCAAGAGTTTGGTGTTGCCATAGTGATGACAGATGACAACAATGGGACATGGGAAATAACCACAGATGGATCAACATGGATTAGCATAAGCAATATCTCGCGAGAGAATGCAGTTTTGCTGAGAAGTGAACCACCTCAACGCCATCGCATTCGCTTCAGCCCTTCACAAGACTTCCATGGCACTGCCTCTTTTGAGTATGTTGCCTGGGACCTTAGCAATGGCCTCATGAGTGGAAGTATGTCTGTGAATGTGGCTGCTGCAGACCCTGTGACTGGACCATACAGTGTCGCCAGTGCCACAGCGACAATTACTGTTGATCCAGTCAACGATTCACCTGTCTTGCTAGACGGTGCTAAGTTATTAGTAATTGCTGAGGACCTTCCACCCTCTGATAACAATGGCACACTTGTTCGTGACATTGTACATGAAGTATACTATGATGTAGACTTTGACTCTAAACCAGGAATTGCTGTCATCGGTGTTGATGAACGCTTTGGAAAATGGCAATACCGCTGCCCTCAGTCTTCCACCTGGCTTGACTTTATTGGTGACTACATCTACCGTGTCGTAGTGCCAAAGCACCCGAGACCAGAGAAAGCCACCCTCCTTGCAGGAGACTGCCGTGTCCGTTTTCTACCGATCCTCAACTTTAACACTCTGAGGAACACTAGTGGTGACCTTCGACCTGACTCAGATCGACCGCAACTGACTATTCGAGGTTGGGATGGCACAGGTACAACCACTGGCCGATCAGGTCAGTATGGACAAGATTCAACAATGCACAATGCCAGCAAGCATAATGAGTTCAGTACCGCAACAGTCAACGCTACCATTGACATAAGCTCTGTCAATGACTTACCAGTGATAAGTCTGTCTAGCCAGCAAAGCTCTTTGCTGTTTAAGACAGACTTTACAGAGGATGATTCTTTTGTACGAATTGTTGACTCATCACTGCTTACCCTCACTGACTCTGACCATGCGTGGCTAGAGAAAATTACAGTAACCTTAGCAATCATCTATAATTTCAACAATGAAACCATTGAGTCACGACCGCCTACCACATCACCTGTCAGAGTTGATGCATCTGGTCACTTAGCAACCGTGCAGCTGCAAAGTGGCACTGTGGAAACATTGCAGTTGTTGTATCAAGTATTGCCAGTTGAGTCATCAGAGACTCAGAATGTGTCAGCATCCAGCCAAGCTGACAACACCAACAGCTCAAATCCTATGGACAACTCAACCAGTTCAGCAACATCTTCAGATAACTCCACTGATATTGGCAACTCACAAACAAACAACACTGCTGACGCAAGAGAAAACTCTACTTCCACTGTCTTCCAGGGTGTTCTTGTCATTAGCTCAGGTCTTCCTGGTAAACGGGTCAGTGTTGAGGCCTATGAGGCTGTCCTTCGCACACTGGTGTATGTGAACACCCACCGAGAGCCAAATAACACCCTGAGGCATATAAACTTTGCTATTGATGACAGCGAGGACGTCAACCGCTTAGCCAACACTGAAGTGAGAATACTACTTCTGGAAGACAATGCACCTCATCTCACACTGACCAACATGTCATTTGTGTTTGTTGAGAACCAAACACCAGCTGCTATGCCACTAACAATTGACCTCAAACTCACTGACAATGATCATAATGTTTTCTTCAACATGGTCAATGCGATTGTAACTCTCCAGCCTCCTCCTGATAGCATTGGAGAGCGACTGCGTGTCGATCAGAGTTTGGTAAGAGCTAGCAGCCTGAAGGCAGACTTTAATATGGCATCTGGTAAGTTGCTGATCTCGGGCAGCGCTCACATTGACCGCTATCAAGAAATACTTCAGTCAGTCCATTACCAGAATGATGAGTCAGAACCACGGCCTGGTGCTCGTATCGTATCGCTTGAAGTGGTGGACTCTGGCGGTTTGCACAGCAATGTTGAGCAAATAAACATCACCATGACTCTGATAAATGATCGCGTGCCTCAGGTGAGCATTGGCGGTCCGTTCCAGGTGACAGAACATCCGAACGCACCAACTAACATCGCATCTGGGCTCAGACTGTCCGATGCTGATAGTGGAGGTTTCCTTCAAGAGCGAGTTACCGTTGTAATCACTAACGGACATGATGGTGAGTTTGAACAGCTGTCTGTTGGTAATGTGTCATCTGCAATTACTGTCAACAGCAGTCTCTATCGCCTGGAGCTTGAGGGGCCTGCATCTGTTGATGAGTTCAACCTGGCTTTGTCCAATCTCTCATACATCAATACAGCTGAGGAGCCAAACCCTGAGGATAGAAAGGTGATGGTAGAAGTTTTTGATGGCAGCCAAACCAGTGTGCCTAAGTACATCACAATTGGCATCACACTGACAAATGACTTACCCGTAGTCGATCTTAACGGTGGGGATCCTGACCGAAATCTTATCATCAACTATGTTGAAGGAAGTGGAGCTGTGAGCATCGTCTCACATCCATCAGTCAACAAGAATGAAACAGCTGTTTCTGTACTGACATTAAAAGACAATGACCATGACACACTAGTGTATGCTCGTGTTAAACTTATGAACAGGCCTGACCAACCTCAAGAACTGCTGTCGGCAAACAAAACCAGTGCAAACATCACAGTATCTTACAGTCCACAAACAGGAGTGCTTTGGCTAAATGGAACGGACACCCTTGCAGCTTACCAGGAGATTTTGCGTACGGTCACATACGAGAACAGCGAAGCTCTGCCTGGCTTCCCAGACACACAAGCACGGCGTGTGCTGTTTGTTGTCAGTGATGGCGAACATGTTAGCTTGGCATCAAGATCGCTTGTCACGTTCCAATCAGTGAATGATGCACCGATTGTTGATCTTGATACTTCAGATCCAACATCAGCAAACTATACAACTGTCTTCACTGAAGAGGCTGGGTCAATAGCTGCAGTGGATATCAGCAGTACAGTCGAAGATATTGACTCTCCATTCCTCCATGGACTGACAGTTCGCATAGTCAACTATTTGGATGTCAATAAAGAGACACTCTCACTTGTGGGTAGTCAGGCAGCTCTTAATAATCTTCAGAACAGCACATCTGATTTCAACATCACTTCTGGGGTGCTAACCGTTGACGGCAATGGATCTTTGGCTGATTATCAAACACTCCTTCGGTCAGTTCGCTATGACAATACAGCTGATGAACCTGTGTTCACAACCAGATCTCTTGAGGTTATTGCATATGATGGGGACAAATACAGTGAAGCCGTATTTTCCAGTGTCCAAATCAATCCCGTCAACGACCTGCCTCGCTTAACAATAGCCAGTGGGCTCTCGGGCATTTTCAATACCCAGTTCATAGAGAATGGTGTGCCGGTTAGCCTTGTTGAAAATGATTCACTTCTCATTGAAGACGATGATGATGACTTCTTGACAGAACTTACTGTTGAGCTCCTACAAGAAGCAGATCCTGGCTTTGAGGCACTTTTCTTTGATGTTACCAGTCTTCCATTGTCTTTTTCAACTTCTGACATTGGAGACTTTAGTTCACCATCATGCCCACCATTTGGCCGTGGAAACACGTCGTTGCAGATCATCGCCAACTATTCTCTGTCTGAGTGGGAGACTTTGCTGTCCAGTCTTCGCTACTGTGACAGTGATGAACATCCTGTGAGTGGCGTTCGCCAGGTCAATATCACACTGCAAGACCCATCAGGTGCTAGTACCGGTCCTCGCCAGGCCAGGGTTCGAGTGCAGCATATCAATGACCCACCATTCTTCCTCCCACAGAATGCTACATTTGTCAAGTATCTCAACGAAGATCAAAATGTTACTGTGTCTGTTCTTCACACATTTTCCGATCATGAAGAGAAGCTCACTGGAGTTGCAATTCGCATTGTAGAGCAGCCAGCAAAGGGCCAGGTTGTTGTGAATGAGTCTACAGGAAGCCTGCAATTCTACCCAGCTGCCAATGACATTGGTAGCCGTTATGTACTCTACAAAGCTTGCGACAGTGAAGGAAACTGCTCTGATGTGCAAAATTTGACGTTCATCTTGCGTGGCATCAATGACCCACCTCAGCCCATCTTTCCACTTACCTTGGAAGTGCACGAAGATTCTCAAGTCTCTGTTGATCTTTCACGGTACTTCTCAGATGCTGAAGATGACCTTGTTGCAGGCAGCATTTACCCAAGGATTGAACAGTTGACAGCCACACCTCGGAAAGGAAACTGGGACTTGAATGTAAACAGGCGAAACTTCACGTTCCGGCCATCCCCTAATGACTACGGACGAGATGAGCTGAATTTTACAGTTTGTGATAGTGTACAGTTGTGCACAGATATGCACATTACTATCATTATCATACCTGTCAACGACCTCCCAACTGGAAAAGTTATCCTTCCCACCGGCCAGAGCTCTGCACACACTGTAGAAGACGCACCAGTACGCATTGCCGTTCAGATTGAGGACCAGGAGGACCGCAGTGATCTTAGCGTGACAGTTGTAAGTGTTGTTCACGGCACAGCCAAACCAGACATGACTAACCAGAAAACGCAGGTGATCGGTGATCGCAATGTCTTCAGACAAGACCTGCACATTCTTTTTACGCCAGAGAAGGACTACAATGGAGAGGCTTGGTTGGTTTTTGCTGCCCAAGACAAGGACAATGGGACCGTTTTTGTACGAGCCAACATAACCATCTTTGCCGAAAATGATCCTCCAGTGTTTGGTCTCTCTGAGTTGTTCACAAAAGAAGATGAAATTTTGACTGTTCCTTTGCCACGAGCTCTTCAAGTGGCAGATAAAGAAGAGAATCTTACCGGCAGCTCAATCTCTTTGCTGACAAACTCCACAATTGGAGTGGTGACTTACACAACTCCACAAACTGGTGATGGCACTCTCACCTACATCCCACCACTGAACTTCTTTTCCACCAGCGCTCGCCGGGTGAACTTCACAATGCGAGTGTGTGACAATGACATTGCCAACAAGCTGTGTGTGGACAGTGTGATTACCATCAATGTAACCCCTGTAAACGATGTGCCCCCAGCGCCAGCAATCAGCGAAGTGGTCAATGAAGAAGAGTCCATCACATTCGATGTTCACAAGCATATGACAGATGTAGAAGATGGCAAACCCCCTATTGGAAACATTGCTCTTGACCTCTCATCGACACGAAAAGGCACAGCCACATATGACAGTACTACTGGCTATGTCACATATCAGACAAACCCGGGAGCGTTTGGCAGTGATGTTGTTCTCTACAGGGTGTGTGATTCTGAGGGTGCATGTAACACCAGTGGTGTAATTCGAATTACCATCTCACCATTCAACGATGCGCCTGTGGCAAGGAGCTTTATCCACTCAGCACGTGAGGACGATTTTGATCTTATCTCAATCTACAACCGTGTGTCAGACAACGACACCTCTTCCGCCCGAGCAGTCTTGTTAGCAGAATTGAAAATATCAGTGATCGACAGCAGCGGGAATTATGTGGCACGCGCACAGTCCCAGCGCGGCGGAGAGCTGCGTGTTTACCAAGCTCACGGCATCATCACCTACCAAGCACCAAACAACTATGTCGGACCGGACAGCTTCAACTACTCCGTATGTGACCGTTGTGATCCACGGAGAAACTTTGAACTTGGCCGGTTGCAGGTGACAGACCCAGCGTGCTTGCGGCAACTTGAAGCCAACAGCCGGTCATACCTCAAACCTAACAGCAATGTCTATATCACATGTGGTGAAGCAAGAGTGGACATCCTTGTGGGCAATGTTAATGATGTGCCAACGGTTCGCGACATTTCAGTCGTCACACGAGAGGGAGTTGCTGTTGTACTCTCACCTATTGCCGATTCGATTCAAGGCACCCGCTTCTCAGACCCAACTAAACCGGTTTATGATCGAGATGACGCCCAAGCTATTGTGGCTGCACAGAATGGCCTCAATTTGGCCCAGTATAATCTCTCAGCGACCTCTGACCTCAACTCAACATGGCTCAACATACCATCGCCTGGACCAACAAGAGGCAGTGTGGTAAATCGATTTACACCAGGTGGCATAGCCGAGCTTGTGTATACTCCACACGATGGAGAGTCTGGTTACGATTCGTTTGATTTTGAAGTTTGTGACAAAAAGGTGGAACAAGTAAAAGTGGCAACCTGTAACAAGGCCAAAGCACGTGTGCTCATCAATAGTGTTGGTCCAAAGATCACAAAGATTATTGCAGATGCGTTGACAGAGCCGGGAACCACAGATAGTGACTCCAAGTTTTCCCGTGATGATGTCATTAAGATCTACTTTGACAAGCCAACAAACACTCCACCACGGGGTACAGCCATTGGTACACCATTCCCAACAGAGGATGTCGACAGCATTTTGGTGTTTAATAAGCCTTTCATCAACCCTCAGCGTGTTCAAAACCGTTATCAGGGAACATGGCTGAACACAACTCTTCTAGAACTGAAGATCATCGATGAAGGCTACCCTCAACCTAACGTCTCATTCAACATCTGGAAACTTGGTGTGAAACCGGGAACATCACCATGCAATGGTTTTGATCCAACTAGCCATCAGATACTGCCAGACACCAAACTGAATAAGCATTGCTTAACAACAGCAGATGGTTTTTCCTTGCATGCCAGCACAGTATCACCACCTCTTCAAGGAAACTTTGGTGAGACCATCCCAATTGTATCAAACATTATCTACCGCAACACTGGTGTGGATGATCAGGTGCTGTTGTCAAATGAAAATTTCTTTGGTCAGAACTCAGAACTTCTTCTGTACTTGGAGCCACCACTCAGTCAGCCGCAACTCACAGAATACTGCAACTACCCAGCAGAGGAAATCCTCAATTACAAGACAGATGGAAGCCTTGGTGTGGACACAGTTCTTGACGTGAGCGGATGTGCCAATCTTCTTACTGATGGCCAGAATGCAGAGCAGGTGTATCAAGACGTGCCGAATCCAAGCGCCTCACCATTGATACGTCTTGACCAAATTGAGGCAGCACGTAAGAAGAGAGCAACAGGCGACACAAAAACCGTTATGCCTGTGGTGTCGCAAATCAGTTTTCGTGTGAAGTTCTTCTCCTCACTTGTCTCCCCATCAAGTGCAGATTTTCTTAATCGAGTTAGGAACTCTTTGAGTGATCAGACACTGCGTAAAGTGATTTTCCGCAAAACAACCACATCAGGAATAAAGTTTGCCCCTGTGTATACCCCATCAATCTTCCAGCAACAGAGGGATGACAACACACCATCTGTTGAAAAAATGGAAGCCTCTGACCCAGATAATGGTGACACCATATATGGTGCTGGTGATGTTGTCACGATTACATTTGACCGGGATACTGACACGCCACCTGTGGCTACTAAGGCAGACATTGACAAGGTTATGAAATTCAAACCAGTCCCACTTGGTCGCAATTACATTGGCAGATGGACAACACTGAAAACACTGGTTTTGACAGTAACAGAGATCACAGATGACGGGGTTCCTGCTATAGGCAGCTTGTCGTTCACATTTCAGCCAAACTTCATCGACAGCCAACGTAATCTGACAGCAAACAACCAGTATTTGCCAACAACGAAGCCAAACTGCATTGGTATCAATGTGTGTGGTACTGGCAGTGGCAATGCCATTACTGTGGGCGTATGTGCTCAAGGCTCAGGTTCGTGTCGTGCAGCTGGAGACAGTCCCACTTTGACAGGGTCTTGGGGCACTGGTGCAGGCGTCTCAAGCAGTCAGTCACTCTGGTGGATCTCAATTATTGTCCTTCTCTTGGTGATTGTTCTTGGTATAATCATTTATCTTCTTCATCGTCGTCACAAACAGGAAGCATTCCGTAAGGAAGCAATGCGTTGGGTACGCCGCTGGCAGTCGGATGCAGATGCTCCCGGGAAAGACAAACCTAAGCGAAGGCCGTCAAGTGGAGGACCTAGTGATTCATGGAATCGCCCACCTTCTATGTCAGGCATGCGTCCTGTCCCTGACCCATTCAGCAATCTGCCTGAAGTCTCATCTCCTGAACCACCACCACAAGGAGCTCCAACCTTCTTGCCTCGACAGCCGGCATCCATTGATGAGGCTGACCCACTGCATCTTCCGCCAGGTCTTCGTCGCCCTGTAAGTCAAACTAGTGGTTTGGTTTGCTGCTGCAGGCTATACTGTATAGATATCCTGTAGGCTATACTGTATAGATATCCTGTAGGCTATACTGTATAGCTGTCCTGGAGTGTTTGCTTGCTACTTCAAACAGCTATATTTTTCTGTGGTGTTTGTTGTCATTGTTATTATGTCTCTGTTCATTATCATAAGCCTTTTGCATCACCAGAAGGCACTTACCGTGCTATTCTATGCTGTATTTCTAAGATGCATCCAATCTGTCTTTGCACAGAACAGCATATGTGTTTATTGGGATGTTGGATTTCAGGGTTCTTTTACTTTTTTTTGCAGTCATTGCCAACATCACTGTTAGGTGAAATGCAGCCACCTCCATCAGCTCCTGTTGTACTTCCTCCACTAAAGCCGCCTGCCTTGCGAATGGGTCCACCAGGTCATCTGCCTCCAATCAGTGGAGCCACAACCCTGCCACCATTACGACCAGGTTTGCTACCAGACAATACCAATGTGCCATCACCGCCATCATCACCAAGAGGAGACACAGCACTACGACCTGCACGGAAACGAGTACGAAACGTCAACATCGATTCCGAGTCCTCGGGTATGTTTGAGAATGTCACAGCTACAGAATCTGGCACTGCGATGTCATCTACTGCCGAATCAGGCTCTGATCCAACATTAGATAAACCAGGCAATGGAATTCTTCCTGCAAGGAAGTTTGTTCCAGGTCCTCTGAATTTGACAGATACTGCAGGGCCACCGCCTCTTCGAGCAGTTGGTGAACCACGACCTCTCATCTCACCTCGTGCTTCTTCCCGTGGTCTACCATCGCGGACCTCTTTCCCTGTATTGCCTCTGACTGAAGCTGGATCTCCCACACCTGGGTCTCCCACTGCTGCCTTGCCAAGCTCGCCAACAAACCCTGTCCCTACAACAGCAGCAATGCCTCGTCCAATGCGTCGTCCATCACAAATAGATCCGTTCAGTGCACCTCTGCCAAGACAGCTAAGTCGACAATTTACCTCAGAGTCTTTGGTTTCTGCTGGTGGTACTGGTGGTCCTGGTGGGATGTCTCGACCAACGTCAAGGGCATTCTTATCAACCACTGGCCGCACATTTAGCAAAGCATCAATGGACATGGAGCTTGCTGCTGCTCCACGAGGGCCTCTCGCTGATGCAAAGCCCAAGCGCTTTCCATTTGCAAGGGATGGATCACAAGATGGTGGCCAGTAATTTTTCTCTCATCAGTAACAAGGCAATAAAGAGGTGACTGATTTTTTTCATGATTTTTGTTTGTTTATTAATGTTTGCATGGGGTACTATTCAATCATGTGATCTAATTACTATTCTTGCAAGACAAGGACTTCATTTTTTTTAAAGAAATAGCCCACTCTTTTTCAGCATTCTTCATTGATAAAACTAACAAGTGGTTCCATGACTATCGTGATAAAAGTTTCTCTCTCTGTTGACGACGATTTGTCATTGCATGGTCATCATGTGTATTGACAATAAAAACCAGCTTTCCACTCCTTTGAATGACCTTGTGACGTGTTTATGTGGTGTGAATGTTGTGTGCCTATGCATGTGAGTGGCCATGCATAGAGGCATAGAGACCCACGTGAATGTGTGTGACAGAACAGACTTCTGTTTGCAGACCAAATATTAGGATGATTTTCTAAAGCACATTGAGGTGAAGTGCAAAAGTGCCTGCAGTACTGCTATTATAGCTTCATACTGTTCTGTGTGGTTATTATGACAATGGAATATGTGGTTACTATGATGATGGATGAGAAGGAGAAACTCCTTATCAAGCTGCTTTAGCCAAACTGTAACACATACAGATGTGTGCTTAGCTTCAAACACAGAGTTGACTTGGAAAGAGGAAAACGGAAAACAGATTGGTTGTGTTTCCATTCTTACTACTTCTCTAAGAGAAAACATTGGTATCAAAGAAATAAAAATAGGTATTAAGTTAAAAGATTGGTTGGAATTCAGAAGAGTTCATTACGTGGCCACACAACCGAAGTCAGCTTAAAGCCACAAAGTGGGAGCGTAGGAAGACGAGGGGTGAACCAGAATGAAATGACCAACAGAGGCATGCATCAGAGGCTCTGGCAGTGAGTTTCTTCTAGCTGAAAATATCACAATAAGGGCACAAAAATTGGCCCACCCTCAGGTTAACATAAGACAAAAACTGAAGCCAATCCATTTTACAGGTGTCAGCCCCTGGCGGATATATCAACAAATATCTCCCTTGCCAGATTTGGAGATGATGGTCTCCATTATCCACAGCCTGCCTCATAGTTGACTTGTTTTCGGTTTTTGTATCTTTAATCACAAAAGTAGGCCCATGGCCAGAAATGATCATGTTGTCTGGAAATCCCACCAAACCATATATGCAAACTAACATTTTATGTACAAATTGATAATGAGAAAAGCAGTCTTGAAAAGAAAAAAGTTGTGGTTAAATAAAAGTTTTAAGATGAAGAACAAAGTTGGCAGAAAATATGAAACACTCAATAACAGCAAACTTCGCTTTTAGATGAAATGATCAAAGGATGTGACAGTCAATATCAGCACATATGTGATGTCTGGAGAGCAACAGTAATTAAAGAGAATGGTCTTTTCCTTTGTTTAGTACAAGCAGTGGATGTATGGCTTCAAGCAAAGGTGAAGCCAGTCGATGGATCGCGATCAGAAATGTAGATAACACCATGTTTTTGAATAGTTTCAATATCATGCTCCAGCTGCTTCATTTCAGCCTCCAAACGTTCCTTCCTGTAAACAGAGAAAGACTTTTGCATAAAGAAAGAAAACAGCACACACAAGTGGTGTTGGTAAGAGGAATCTGTTTTGCAAGTTCTCAACAAGAGATCCAGAACTGTCGGTACAGATACTGAATAACTTCATGGAAACGCTTGTTGCACATGATAGGCTGAGCTGCCTCACAAATTGATGTCTGCTACAAAGAACGGCCCTTGCAGATAGAGCAATCTACAAAAGAACAACCATCTGTGGAGGTTTCCTTCCAAATGCACTGTCAAAGTAACACTTAAATGAGCAAACCCTCTGCTGATTCTCTTGTCATGACAACACATACTCACACCCAGCCAGCATACCTTGCCTTTTTTGGTAGAGTGTCTGTTACAACAGAGAGGCCCTGATATTGATGATGGAGCTCCTCCCAGTTACGCTTTAAACCCTCAAGCACTTCTTCTCTGTAGAAAAAAAAAAACAATCCCAGAGCATGGAAATTTGAAAAAACTCATCATAAAGCATCTGCTCAATCACTTCCTAAGGTTACTGTATAACAGGTAGTTTTATTACGAGTTTGTCAAAATGTTGTATGCCGTTTAACTAGCAATTGATTTTGATCAATTCCAACAATACCTCTCCTTATCTTGAATGCTCTGTAGTTCTCCTCGTCGCTTGCTTTCCTTTATGTATTCATCATATTGCTGTTGTGCTAGTTTAGTCTCTTGCAGTCGCCGCTCAAGGTAAGCTGGAGTCTTGCCAAAATCCTAAACAAAGGAGATGAAACTTGCAGCATCAGTCACATTGATTGCTTGGGTCAGTTTGATTGCACCAACCCGCTTATGATTCATGAATACAACGATAAGTATTCATGCATAATAAAATTTCTGGAATGTCAACCTCACTGGTTTCAGTACTGGTGTTTTAGGAGGTTTACAGCTAAGCATCTTTTTCTCTTTCCTCGTTCTGTTCACTTCTTATTACCTTCTTGTTGACATGCTTTGGAAGAAGACCAGAAGATGTTCGACTAGACTGTAGATAGAAAAACCAAAGAAAAAAATTGTTGGGTTAGAGTACGTCCTATACATCATAGAGGAAAAAATCCACCATCACTACAGTTTAATTATAGACTTGTCTTTGACTGTCCACAGTAGTACTAGGCTCTGCAAGTGCCCACAGACAAGTATAAATCAAGTAATGACATGTAGATCGAGGGCATATTAGGTAGATATCTGATATTAGGGATTGAATGTGAAACTCGCCTAAGACCTAAGATGTGAGAGGGATAACAGATCATGACAGAATAATAGAAAGATGGGGATTGCTTAGGAAGATAGCTGGTAAATGATGGAGCCAGATTAATGAATGGTTTTGTAAGATAAAGTGGATTACACTACATTACACCTTGTGTGAATGTCATTCATTTTAAATTTTACTGATGTGTTTAGGAAGTGGTTCTCCTTTGCTTATTCATGTCTTACCTCAAGTATTTGTGTTGACCCAGTTGGTGTATCCACCATCTTGGGTACTGGTTTACGTGGTGCTAGACATTTCAACAAAGAGAGTGCAAACTGTCTGATTGCACTAAAGCAAAATCATCTAACAGTTCTGTATCTGAAGTTCATTTTGCTACGGAATTGACACTGTGATAGACATTTATCAGATTGGAGAAGAGGAGGATCCAATATCTGGCAGTGGCTATTCTTACTCAGCTCAGTGGCAATCACTACACAGAGCAATCAATAAGAACTTGTTTGTGAATTCCTACCAGCCATTATGACCTCAACTGCGTTTTTTGTGATAAAATTCCTCTCAGTCTTTGGAGCCATTACTGGTCGCTCATCATGTCGTGGAACACGTGGCTTGGTTGGACCTGTCGCAAAAGTGTTTGTGTCTGCAATCACACAAAACACAAGTTATTAAGAAAAGTCATTTAAAATGGAGATTGCTTGTACGGCGTTGGATGCCAGGCAAAGAGCAATTTTTGCCCCTAGAGAGCCAGCATTTTTCCAAAGCAAGTTCCCTTTGCCCACATATTATAACCAAACTCTGAAACTCCTGCAGTAGCCTTGATGCACAAAGATTGTGAAAGAATCAGAGCGGATCAAGAAATTCGAGTCATCCCCTTGTACTGATATTTATGGGAAATTCCTTTTGGCTGTATGCTCCAGTGCCTTCAAGTACAGTTTGGGCTTTGATGGTTTACATGGCGTTGGTAGGGAAAAATATTTAAAAGTTAAGCAAAATTAGTTTGCGAAAATTTGAGAGATTGATGGATGGGTAGAGGGACGGTTATCTAACCCGAACGGCTCGAAGCGCGCGGGTGTAAAGGAGTAAGATTCTGCTCTCAATGTGAAGGAGGAAGTAAAGTGATGCCTCGCTGTACTGGAGCTCACCTTTAGCCGTCGTGATAGGCTTTTTTGCCATGGGACCGGTTGACTTTCGCAAGAAATCAGACGTGGTGCTCAATGGCACTTTTGCCGGGCCCTGTTAATAACATCAACCAGAGGGAGAAAGAGGAGGAGACAGGTTATTTTCAGTTTATCAATCAAAGGAAACGAATCATTGTGGATAGAAATTGTGACTTTGATGAGAGCAATTGATTTAATAAGTTTCTAATTAGACTATCGCTGAACCCATGACCATGCCCGTTTAGCTGAGTCTGTAGCAAACGCTAAAGGGATTCTCTTGGAGTTATTGGGCAGATTCTATGCAGCTTTACTAAGGGCATATGTAGCGGTGAATGTAGCAAGCTTGTAAACGCAATGTGTCCTGGAGCTACGTCTTGAATTGCATGCTACCGTCGTAGTGAGTACCCCTTACCATTGTCTTCGCCGTCATCTTCTTCTCCGCTACTTCTTGCCTCACTTGAGGCCGAAACGTTGAGATGTAGCTAAAAAATATTCAGATGCACTTACCATCAACAAACATATCCAACGACCTCCGACTCGCCTGTCACGCTTACCGTGGAGGCTTGTCTGGTCTCACCACTGGACGAGGCACGAGATTGTATATACTCTCCTCATGCGGCATCGTCCGCGATCGGGCTGCAGTCGCCATTGAAATGGCCTAGAAATTCCGAGAAATTCACTCAACAGTCAATCGTACCAAAGAACGTCTCCTTCAAGCACACATTTCGTCTAAACTCACAGACTAGCGAAGCGGTGCGCGTGGCCGCGTTTTCCATGTTTCCATGCTACTATTGCCAAGGAGACTCTTAATGTGCATCTATATACATGTATATACAGTGCGTTGGTATCGATATCCGCATGGCCACGCGGCCATGGCGCCGGCCATAATAATATGCTCTGCGGCCGCTGGCTCCTACCGGCTGCCCATACTATGCACGTGGCTATCCTTTACAGGAGTTACCGGTACTTGCATCTCGCATCTGCGATGCAACAGCTGAATTACCACAGTATTCAGTGTTTACTCAATCCTTGAAATAAAACGAACTTCCACCGGCCGGTTGGTGCGCAATCATGGCTCATTGAACGTGTACTTACACGCTTGACTTTACGTTACACATTGTGCATAGCGTTAATACACGCGTGGACGGCGCACAACTTCTTGTCCAGTCGCTGACATTCACACCAACTCCCAAGCGGTGGCATTCCGCGCCATCTACAAGTTTTGTTCTGCGTATACGAGAGCAATCGGCGGACGCATCCGACTGCTCACGAAAGATCAGTTCTTAGTATATTTTTATCCCTAACAGCTATCCATACTCAGTAACACAGTCTCACTTAAACTTTACACTGGCAGGTAAACGAAACGAGACTGGCACAATCTTTGGCTAGCCGTGCACCAGCTGATTGGCCAATACTAGACAAATAGCTCATAGAGCATTATGCTGTAGTGCAAACAAGAGAGTGAATGTGCGATTCTTCAGGTATGATCTAGAGTCTATATTTTACATGTATTTAGAGAACTGATTAATGATCCTCGGAATCTTTAGAGTGGTGACATACGTGTAGTATAGACTGCGACAGAAGCCGTTAAACACGACTTGCAAACCACGCCACTTCGCCCCGTCGCAGTGATCATGGTGATTGTGACTGTACAAGCTAAAACATAAAACATTTCGGGCGGAATTTACTTCCGGTCAGCGACCTGAATGAGCTCTGAACTCGTTAGACTTTTCCCACGCCCGTTAAGTCACGACATCAGGCTTGTCACGAGGATGTTAGCCCAACCGTCCACGCGTGGAGCGATACGAGGCGAAGCCCGAGCTAGCTAGGGGATCCGGGGCATGCTTCTCGGAAAATTTTGAAAATCCAAGGCCCACCATACGCATTTTCCTGCATTTTCAGTGTCCCAGGAGTTTAACAATATGCTGCATTTCCCACCACATACACACATTCGTACATAATGATTCTTGCCAGAGACTTCTCCTTCTCGTCCCAGCCATAATTTCAGCAATGTAGACTACGGAAGGAAAAGTGTGAAATATTTTTTCCGGTCGGTTGGCCTTTACGCAACCGTTCAACGCCGTTCCAACTGGCCCTGGAGGGTAAGTCGGTGATTGGTGACATCCCTGCACATTTCTACGTTCACACTTAGTAGATCTACGCAGTAGTGCAAAGGGTGATCTTTCGTTTAGCCTGCAGCCGCTAAACTTAGTCTTGAAAATTCTCCAGGGTCGCTGAGTCTCGTGACCGAGCTGTACTGAGTGTCACTTGATTCTGCTGGCCAACTCTGAGTTCAGCACCAGGTGAGCAAGCGGGTTAGGCGCGGTGAACGACCTCCAGACGCTGTAATAAGTTATTATAACAATGGTGGAATTTGCTCTGCCAGTTCATGTCAGGATGCAGTTGCCGCGAGGACACGATCGAAGCCTGTTAGCCATGGCCCAGGACACCAGACTATTCCAAAATCATCTTCTGTACATCTTTAAGCCGAAATCGAAACAATCCCCGGGAATCCCTAGGCCGGCATCCGTACCGGCAGCAATTTGAACAGAAACTGATAATTTGTCAGTCGTGAAATAGTAGTCGTGTTCAACGCTTTTCACTGTGTTCCTTAGTAAGGAGTTCAAGGATCGTGGGTAACGGTCAGCAAAGCCTGGCCGATTCTCGGTCCAACACTCACTGAATGATCTGAAATAGAGCGTGAAATGGCAATTTGAATGGACGCTCTGTAGATCGTGTATAGATTATGGTAGATGGCAATAAGCCATTTCCCTCCGTTCAGCAATGTTCAGGCCGCCGTTCGCCTGATAGCATGATACAGTACGTTTTTTCCAGGTTTGCCGTCTTATGTGTAGAGTTACACTATGCCTCGCCTGTCACGTCATGTAGACGGTATGTCTTTGAACATTCGGCGTGAGAATACGCCTTCAAGGTCCTGATCAACTGTCAGTACCAGTGACTGAAGAATGCTTAGTACTTCTTACTAACTTCTTTGTCGTCCCTTGGTCGCTGTCATTCCTGACTTTGTGTTATTGGTATGTGTCAACCCGCCAACCGCAGCCGATGATGATGTAGTACATGAGGGCTACGCCTTCGGCGCTCCGCGGCGCTGACCACTATACCCGATGACATGTATGATCGATCTCTACATGTACATGTATACCATGATTACACATGTAGACCTTAGTACCTATGCCTTGCCGGTGATATATGTACTAGTACCTCTGATCGTCTGAATCTGAGGCTCTGCGCTGCAAACCTCCTCCATGCAGGCCCATCCATATGGCTTCATTTGCAATCGTGATGATCAAATCGTCTCGTGCTGCGCCCTAGCTAGATGCAAGTGATGTACAGCTGCATATCCGCTCCTATGATATGTATTCATATTATAGACTCCCACTCTTGGTTGGTCGACGTCCCTGAGGCGGATCAGGTGGGCACGCAATGCACTACAACGCTCCAAATAACGCTCCTGCTACGCAGGCTTGAGCAAGCTGCGCATGCAGAGGAGGCCGAGCCGGCAGGGCCTCGATCGAGCATTTGTTCTGAGGATCAGAATCTGCGTTACAACTCGACCATATGGCATATCACTGCATTTTGCATAGTGTTTCAGCACCGCTATCTTCTGCTCACCGGTACCAACTCACAACTCACATCATCAGAGAAAAAAGAGTGAGTTGCAGTCGATTCTCCAGCTGAAGACCCGCTTGCTGTAGTAGCTGACTCCCTTTGGTAGGGCGTATGTTGGGGGAATCACGCGTGACTTAGCAGAGGGAAGTGGTGTCGGAAGGATCACCATACTCGTACATCTGCCCGTCGGATCGTTTCACCGTCAAGGTTATCAAAGCACCTGCGTAAAGGGCACGTAGTTAGTAGTAACGTCAGAAGTTTTAGCTCGCAGTAAGAACGTCGGTTTCGACTTCCATTAAAGAAGTTTGTGAGTGACGCCGAAGGAAATGCCTCTCTGAGTGGAAAGAGAGCAGTTTCTGATCGTTAACACGTTGTGATGTCGGCAAGTCCTGACGTTGCGCTCGTTGTTGTACACGATGGCGTCCGTAAGGAATTCCAGATCCCGAAAACGCAGAAGCAGGCCGGTTTGCGAGCTGACGCTCGATCATTTCTGAACAGCATCTTTGCTGCTTTCAATGTCAGCTCGCAGGACTATGACATCCAGCACTACCGATCGAGAGCTAAGCTGAACGAAGAAAGCCTTCGGTCGTTGGAGACAGCTGCCGCTTCGAGCAACGATGCGCTTGTTTGTAACCTCGTGAGGAAGAAACGCAGAGGAAGCGTCTCCAGTGACGTAGAAGAGAGACGATCTGTCGACTTGGTAAGTTGCCGAGTTGACGGAGGATGTTTGGATTAATTATTGGAGATGTGTATGTAGGTGTTGGTGCGTGTCATGGTGCATTGCACTGCTGAACTCTGTGAAGACTGTGGCAAGGGATTGGGCGTAGGTAAAGAGATACCGTGATGTGCGCTTGCTGATTTGGGTCATGGACCCTAATGGCTGTACCCCTCTTATAACTACAGATAGATCGAGAGGCTGCTTTTTAGATCTCTCGATCTTGTCAGAGAAAAGTGCTTTGTCTGATCATCATACCTTTCCCAAGCTCCCTCCTGCGCGGCTTCCGTTGACCGCTGCTAATGGAAATCGTCTCCACGTTGGGGTGTCAAACCGTAGTATAATTCGTGGTCTGAGGATATTTTATGGCTGTTTCAGCTTCGAGCCGCAGCCCGTTCCTCTTCAGTTAAGGATATCGACTGTCGGTACGCCGGTGACGCTCGACGGGTTTTTCGCCATTTTTGAGTGGACGATGTGGTGTCATTGTGTTACCGTTGTAGTAAGTGACCTGTTGATATAGCGTTTGTGGATGGCAGACATACTGACAAAAGTCTGACCTGCTGTAAGCAGGCGACGGTGCACAATAACCCTCTGTTAGCATCATTGATTTTGACGTCTAGTCTTCTGTGACTATGATGGGTCACAGGCCTCGCCATCAAGACTTGAACACTACTGTCGTAGGTTCTACCGCACTTGTATGACCTGCGATGTTTGAACGTTTCATCCGTAGCTAGTTTCCAGAAATTTGAATGTTTATAGTGACCGTACGGTCTCGGGTCTGTCAGACAGTTGCAAGTGGAAGCCATAATGCTAAGCGAGTGTTGGACTAGAAGTCGTATAGTGGATAAAGAAACCTGGCCTTGGACGTTTGTGCATGGGAACTCAGTATATGCGTTGGCCCGTCGATCGCGTCGCAGTGTATATCCTGGTATATACAGACAGTAGTGGTTGATCTTGAGTCTCCCAATACGGCAGTTCTAGGGATAGGAATTAGTGTGTTCATTGACTGGAGGTACTGTGCTGCGTAACTATTGGTCATCTTTGAAATTGTGGGGCATCATTGCGTGCTCTGGACTTTTAAAAATTTTCTTTGTAGGGGCAGAAGATGGGAGGAGTGGAAGTGTGTGCAACACTGATTTGGCAATTATAACCAAGAATTCTCTCCTCAGAGTTGGTTGAAAGAAAGGAAGAAAAAAATAGAGTGCTCCAAAATGATTCATGTGAGGATTGGAACCATGGATCCAAACCCGCAATCCCAATAACCAAAAGTTCACTCAGCTTGACCACCCAGCTATTCCACCAGCCCATGTCCAGTCAGTCTAAATGTACCCAATCATGATACTGGTTCAATGTTGTATGATCCCACCCTGAATTAATCATCCTCGATGTATGCCAAAGTTGGAATGACCAGGACATCCATGAATAATCCTCTGGTTTGAGCTAATGTAAGCCAATTAATTTCCTTGGCCTCAGTTTTATTGGACTTCATAGTATGCCTGGATAAAAGCCTTGGCTTTTAACTTACTGTGAGTATTATTCACCAATAAAGCCTCAAGCTCGGAAATTAATAGGTACTGATTTGGTGGGAGAGATCACCTGGTACATGTATACGACCATTTTAGGTATGTTTGGTAGTACTTGACTGAGAAATCACTGAAGGAATAGTGATTGTTCTGCATATGTAAAAAGATTTATAACAGTACCCGAAAGCTGAGCATTATTCAAGTGACTGAAAATGTGAACATATTGTAAGCTAGTGTAGACAGCTATTGTAATTCTATCTCAATTTGTATGCATTTTGCAGCCACCCACTTCCTGCATCACAGAAGGACCACGATGTGTAAAAATCTACCGACAAGATGGCGGCTTTGGCTTTACATTACGGTATTTCGTTGTTCATCCTCCACGGCAGCTAAAAGGTAAGGATTTCCACGGGTGCAATGACTGCTCTCTCATCAACAATGCTATGTCAAGTTGCTATCGGTCTTGTAAATTGGGATTCAAAAGAAAATGTATTGAAGCAATCCTAGGACCTTACTTTCTTGATCACTGTATCTGTGCAGGTGCACCCCTTGAGCCAATGGACACGATTTTTGTGAAGCAAGTTGTGAAAGGCAGTCCTGGTGAACTAGCAGGGTTGAAAGTTGGTAAGGAATTTCAATGATACTCTGTAAGACTAAGTCAGAGTGCCTCAGAGGTTGATCATATCATGTTTGATTTGATGCGGATTGTTTTGATTGAATTTTTGAATGGTTTTTTGGTTTACATTTGCTGAAGGGGATCGACTTGAGATGGTAAACAATATGAGTGTGCAAGGAAAGACGTACGATCAAGTTATCAAAATGGTGAAGAGCAGGTCAGTCTGAAATAGTGATTGGGCAAGAAGGAATGTGAAGAGTCTGTTGGAAATCTTGAAATGAGCTCTGCTGGATGTCACTTCAAGCATCACTTTGGGATATAAACCGCAGTGTGATTATGGCAAGTGGATCTTTTGCCAACGCCATCAAAGCCGAGAAATGGAGGACAAAGTCATAAGGCAGATCAAGTTCAGAAATTTGACTGAGAATATCAGTTTTTGATGATTGTTGTTGGTTGTGACAAAGGAGCATTGGTTTGATAAAAATGAACGCAAGGTCAATCTTCTGGAACATTTGGCTGTTTGTTTTTGCCTTGCTATGCTGGTCAGGGTAGGATCTTGAATAGGGATCTTGTTGCTGCTTTGAATGCACAATAAACAGAGATGTTGGTTGCATGCTATACAATATTTCAGCTCTGATTTGCATGAACAAGGCATCCAAGGAAGCACCTCTCAAATTAGAATGAGAGACCAAGGCTTGGAAGTTGTATAGCCTCAACACGGGAGGCAAGCTTACACAACAGTTCCTGTATAATTGCATGAAATACGACTCCATTCCTTAATTTGCGAGTTCACAATTGTTCTCTTGGTCAAGGCTGTGATTAAACCCAGATGGTCAGTTCGTTTTTCTCCTTTTCCTGTGTCCAGTCATTATTTATTATATAATTATTTGTTTCTCTGTTTTGCAGTGGTGATGTCCTTTCTTTGCTGGTCACACCTCGTGAGGATGATCACATCCAGGAGGTATGATGTTTTCTGATTGATGGAACTGAAACAATATGGTAGTGTAGTGGACTGTATGTTGCTCTCTGTGTCCCTCTCTTTATGTGTCTCTGTCTCTGTTCCTCCCTCCTTCTCTGTTTCCCTCTCTCCCTTCCCTTTTTCTTTCTCTGTCTGTCTCTCT
>JAOWAW010101884.1:0-15261 GCA_028565695.1 Nicola tetela
TGTATGTATGTATGTATGTATGTATGTATGTATGTATGTATGTATGTATGTATGTATGTATGTATGTGTGTGTGTATCTATCTATCTATTAGCCTTTTGGCAAAAAACTAACCGGTGTCAGTGATTGGATTTATAATCTATCTATCTCTTTATCTATCTATATATCCGTTTACCGGTATCTATTTATCTATCTACCTATAATTATATTATCTACCTTTGAGTACATATCTATTTATCAATCCCTCGAATAGTCAAGAGTATGCCGGAGCCATATCCTTCAAAGACTATCAGAAGTACAACGTGTGGCTCCGAATGCCTCCAGTAGTCAGGTGTATTTTGTGCTTAATGACGTTGTGTAGACAAGTGTTTACTGAGTAAAACTTCCGGGTCTCTAATTACTGCTAGTACAGAGCTGGCTTTGGAACTGTTTTCATCTGTCAAATAAACAACGGATTTTTATCTTTTTTCATGTACAGAAAGTTAACGGGCACCAATGCAAGTAGCCTTCCTGAGAAGATCTTTCAAAACTTTCTGCCTCAGAGGGCTAGGAGATATCGTATATCTTACATGTAAGTCACTTAGTGGAGAAATAGTATTGGGTCATCGAATCAGTTTTATGCAAACGTTTTATAGGTATTGGCTTTCGATGCACAGCCTATATCAAAGAACGGCGGTTTCCTCTGACGCAATTTCGAAAGGATAAGAAAAAAGGGAAGTTGCCGGCAGAAGTAGCGTGTTTCTTCCCTGCAGAAGTAGTGTGTTCCTTTTACTTGCGGATATCCAAGACGAATGCAAACTTCACTGTCGATCTGGCAGTAGCTCCAAAATGAGGGAATTCATTTGCTTTGCTGATACTTAATGTCAAGAGCAGGTCAAAGCCTCCCTCTTCGTCTCAGCTGGCACATACTGTCCCTAAACTAAAGAATCTGGCCAGATATCTCGGTACGAAGTTGAGTGGAGCCAGAGATGGTATGACCGATTGGCTCAAATTGCAGCCATATCGAAGCAAGCAGACGGTGGCGAAACTTATCTAGACGCTGACTGCCTAGTCACTTAAGGATTCAGGTCCCCATTGTGTCTCGCACGTCACTCCTTAAGTTATGCATCTATGACATGAAAGAATTGGGCAAAGTCTTGGAAGTACAAGAATGTTGCTTACGTATACGCTGATCCCTGGAGGAGAAGGAGGGAAAGTGTTTTTCTTAGGTGTAGCCTCAGACGACCAAGTGACTTACATGAATGTTGATCTAAATGTTAGGGGATTTCTTGAAGTGAGGTTTCCATTCACCTTTCAAGGAATGATTCTGTTCTACATGTAACGCCATAACAAGTCTGTGACCATATTTTTATGCAGCCTGTTGGTGACGGTGAGCTGCATTTGGATTCCTACAGATCATGTCTACTTTGCTCACATATAGTGGAAATGCAGAATTCCAGTGTGGATTGGTGTGAATTTGTTGTTTTCTAGTGATAGTGTTTCTCCTAATGTTCTGATGTGAGAACACGTTGAATTTCCTTGTTCAAGCTGCTCCATCATCTTCCTATATGGTTAGGGTAGTCGTTTTCTGATAGTGCCAAAGCTTTGCTTTGAGCCTGACAAGAAATCCCCCTTCTTTCCTCAGATCAATAGGTGACCGGAACAATAATGGTTGTCTCGAGTGTTCAACCAAGATCTAGATTGCAGACGCAGAGAGTCCTGCAAAGCCACTGATTCCGCATTATTTTCTCACTTGTGTGTTGCTAAGCTTATTGAGCAAGCCTTTATGTTACTTGCAAGTTGCAAAAGAGATTAGAATATCTATGTTTTATATGCCATAATTAAACGGTTTATTGAAATAATCCCTCAAGGGAAAGTTGGAAACACTGACGCCAAAACATCTCTGATTATGCAATCTGACTGTAATAAGCCCAGGGAAGCGATACCATGCTCACGATTTGGTAATTGGCATTATAAAAGTTACCTGCCTGGGAATGCTGTCGCATAGTTAAAGACAAAATATTGTTGTTGTCATTCGAACAAGAGGTTCGTCATTTTGTTTTAATAAGTTTTCAATACTTGCATGACTGTCTGCTAATTCTGCAGTGCTAATTATATGTCATGATAAGTGTTCATCTAGTAGGGGAAATTACGCACGTTTGCATGTTGTTCAAGCTCCAATTATGGGCACAAACATGGCGTATGGGAGAACACAACAGTTTCGGAGATGTACGAGTTCTTTGCCGTCCTTCTTATGATAGGTCTCAGTAAGTTTCCTTGGATCCTTTCATCAGGCTCCATTTGAGCGTTGCCGGACGTGAGACTGTTCGAATGTCCAACTGTGCCAGGATGCGTCCGATTGCTTCGGTGACACCTTGGACATACGGTATGTTTGCCGTTGCTTGCCATGCTCTCCGTTTCGTTGACGGAGGTCGTGGTCGGGTACACTTCTCGATGAACCGCTGTGGGTATCCATTGCGTGAAAGGACACTCTGTATACGTTTGAACTCTTTTTGGACTTCGTTGTTGGTGACGTAGCTCTGCCGGTCTGTTAGTGCCCTGACCACTGATTGTTTGGCGCTACCTGGGTGGTTCGAGGTGAAGTTCAAATAGCGTCCGGTATGTGTTGGCTTTCGGTAGACGCTGGCCGTAAGTTTGGTCCCTACACGATGAATGGTCTCGTCGAGGAACGGAAGTTTGTTGCCTGACTCCGTCTCCAACGTGAACCTGGTGGAGGGGTGTTGCTGTTCATGTGCGCTAAGAACGTTTCGACTAGTTGCTTCTTCATTATTGAGAATACGTCATCCACGTATCGCCTCCAAAACTTCGGTCGACTTCCGAAAGTAGTCATAGCCCTATCCTTTAACCTACCCATGTACAGGTTGACGATGACCGGCGAAGATAGCGCGCCCATGGCTAATCCATCGGATAACTCGTAGTGCTGCCCTCTGAACTGGAAATCGGGGATCCTGCAAAGGTCGAGTAGCTTTAGAATCGTTCCCACTGTTAGACCGGTTCTTGCTGTAAGTTCGTCATCATCTTCTAGTATGTTTTTAATACTGGCTGCTGCATCTTCCTAAGCTTAAGCATTTGATAGACCCAACTTTCAGTTCATATCTGCTGTAGTATCAGGAACCTGCTTGTGAAAAAATTGCAGTTAGGTGTGCGATCTTGTTCATTTTTCAAAATCACACGTCATTTTGGACAACATTTTGTGGTCTGATCACTTTCAGAGTTTATTTTTCTTTGTAATCTCTGATGTATTGCCTGTTAGAAATTATACCACTTCCCATACACCAAGTCCAATAGTTTAAAAGCTACAAGCCTTAAAATCTGAGTTAGTCAAAATTTGTTATTTTTGCTTGATTATAGCAGCTGGATAAAGGTTAAAGTATTTTTCAGAAAGATTGAATTGTCACTCCTAACCCACAAGCCTAATACCAGGCAGGGATTTATAAAAGGAAAAATTAGGACTTTTAACGACCCAGCCAGCCATGGGCTACATTTTCGACGGTGCCCGTTGATACTCCTTATAGTCAGATCTCTGCCCAGTATTCAACTATGGTGGCTTCGGATTTTTTTATCGTACTGACAAGTCTCGAAGGCAGCCTCACCGTTTTGTAACCCTTCTCGTGCTAGTCAGCATGCTACTGGGCTATTGTCTTCCACAGAGGATGTCGTTCTGCCATCAGAGTCCGGTGATATTCTGTTAGACAGTGATGTTGAGCAGCTTGACAAAGATGGCTTGGATATGGAGCCGAAACATTCGAACCCGTCGGTAAGCTAGGAGTAGACAGCATCAACAACAGTGAAGGAGGGTCTGAAGACGATGATCCAGTTTTGCACCCAAGGTCTAGACGCCCAAAAAGAGCAGCCGGTCCATCGCGCAAGAATAGCGAGTTTTCGGAACAACTCCCTTCAGATTCCTTCTTAGGAACTATTACTGAATTGTTTCTGGACCTGCCCAGAATGTCGCCATTTACTTTGTGGCAGGAAATATTTACTGCGGAAATGGCTGACCTGATTGTTAGCCAGAGCAACCTTTACGCAAGCCGTGACAAGAATGACCAGCAATTTGCAATGACTCTTATCGAACTTGCTCGCTTCCGTGGAATTTTCCTTCTTTTTGGATACCACTGTGTGTTAGAAGAGAGATTACTTGTCATATCAGCGTGATTTAGGAGTAGAGGTTGTTGTGTCCGCTATGAGTCGTAACAAGATTCAGACCCCGAAGAAGTATCTCCATTTTGCTGATAACAGTGTGCTTCCAACTGGCAACTGTAAGCATTGCATTGCAAAGGATACTCCTCTATATGATGGACTCAGCAGCAGTATTGTGAAGTTTGGCATATGTCATGAACTGGTCAATGTCAACGAGTCAATGGTGCCAAACTTTGGCAGGCACAATGCCAAAATGTTTATTCGGAGCAAGCCGACCTGATTTGGCTACAAGATTACGTCCCTTTCTACCTGCAGGGAAGCTTATGGCAAGTTCTAAGGAACTTGCCAAGGCGGAAGCTTTGACTACCATTGTGACGGTGAATTGTTCGTCTGCAAGTGGAATGACAATGCCGTTGTGTCCATTGCCAGCAATCACCTTGCTCACTTGCCACTGCACCAGACGAGATGGCAAGTGAGGAATGCAGTCAACACTCAAGTGACACAGCCCCATCTAATCCATGATAGACTTCAGACATGAAGTCACCATATGTTTGCTGAAGCTAGATATAGGAGAGCCAAGACCTCAAAGCAGAGGAAGCTGAATCAGCGATCAATCTGGTGATGTAATGTTTGATGGAAGTGAGCATCACAAGCAGCCCTGTACTCAGGGTGGAGTGCGAGGTCTGCAAAAAGAATGCCCATTGTGTGTGCAGCTAGTATGATGTCAAACTGCACTATGACAAATGCTCGGACTGCGCTCTCAAGTATCATATGTGCAATGCCTTGTAAATATGCCATCATTTTCTATGCATGAAGACATGTCACTTTGCATAGACCACTCTACTTTTTGTTAAAGGAACAATCACGCAGCAATTTTGAATTTTAACTCTGCACTGGATATTGTACATATCTGTTTCTTCTCCTGTAAAATCCAGCAAAGTCTAAAAGGGAACAATTTTTGGTCGTTGTGTGCCCAACGTTTCCACATGGAAACATGTTCATATCTCCAAAACGAGTGAAGAAATAATGGTACAATTTCATACATAAATTCTCCCTGACCAATAAAGTCTCTGTTTCATACGTAAATTCTCCATCACCAATGCAGTCTCTGGTACCAGATTGGTAAGAATGCTGTAATAGAAAGTGGGCTTCAGATGATGAGAGTTAAATATCTTTTCTGGCTTTACATCCCGTTTATCTGACTCAGCAACCGATAATCCTGATGCTCTACTCACTGTCTATTGTTGCTGCTATGCTCGCGCCTTATGCTATTACTGTATCTATTGACAGTCTGGCAATCTTTTATCTAATTTTTCTGCTATATAATCATCTTGTACATTGTTGAAAAGGGCGGGGGGGGGTCACTGAAGAAGATTTGAGCAAACTATAAGCAAATACACATACAGTAAGTGTAGATAATAAACTCACATCGAGTCGAGCCATGCCTTCTTTGCTTCAGCAACGCTCATTTCTTTGTCTTGTAAAAGTGAAGGAATATTAACCAGAATTGGCTTCACTATCAATTTCTCTCGTCTCTCAGCCATGATCCTGTCGTCTTGAATCAGACCAGTCGATTCTTTATTAGACACATTACCAGCCATGTATGTGTCTGATCCTTTTTTAAATTACTTTGTCTTTATTCAGTTATTTTTGAGAAGTTATACTTGGATCACCCAGGTACAAGGATAATTGAGTGCAAGAAGATTAAACTAACATTGTGGGTGAGGGAGAGACAGGCTAAGAGTAATGAAAACCAAGTTAGTACAAAAAGAAACTACTTGCAATAATAAAAATAATAATAACAAAAGACTCGATAAGGGTCGGTAAACTACACGAACATAAAAAGCAAACCGTGAGACCAGATGGCGTGCCTCAAATCAATAAATTAAACGTGTTTTGACTTTTAGAGTTGGAGCAAGTCTTAGATTCGTTGAGGAATGGCGATGGTCTCTAAATTTGAAGCTCCGTACATAGTGTATTCAGTCAATGATGATGATGATTTTCGTGTTTGGGCACCCTTTTTGCAGATCCAGCTATTATCTGGGGTTGGATCGTCATTATCAGACGCAATAGGTACACGGTAGTACTATTAGTCGCACTGAGGAAACGCACTCAGAACGTAAAGGCTTTTTCGACCTTCTACCAGATATGAAATGATTCGAGCAAACAGGACCAGGCCTAGGAACACAATGCAGTCGTCACTTCGCTTCCTACCGATTCCTACAACCCAACGTCTATCGACCAGAACGTCGGCTAGTATCCTATAAAAACGTCTGTCAATGTCCTTCTGCTGCCGCTTAGCATAGCCCACAACTGCTCAGTGAGCTATCGCTATACGTACAAGTAGCAACCCAAACAGCGCTTTTTCATCCACCCCTGCTTTTTATTTTTGAGCAAAGTACACGGAACCAAGGGCAGCACAGGTATAACGGGATGTATCTTGCGGCCGGCTTGCCTACCAACATGGCGGCCAGGCCTGGCGAGGCCGTGCAGAGGGCATTACATTGAAGTCGTCTTTATTATAATTACCGTATTCTCCAGATGGCTGTGGTGGCAACTCTCGGAATAGCTAAACAAGGTTAAGTATTTGAACAGCATTGACGAAAATAGTTTCCTCTTTCCTTCCCGTTGACAGTGTATGGTTAAAGCAGAACCTCCCTTAGTAAAACCCATCGTACAGGCCTTCTATTTTGTATGTGTGTGTGTGTGTGTGTGTGTGTGTGTGTGTGTGTGTGCGTGTGTGTGTGTGTGTGTGTGTGTGTGTGTGTGTGTGTGCATATGCGTGTGTGTGTTTATTTGTGTGTGTGTGTGTGTGTGTGTGTGTGTGTGTGTGTGTGTGTGTGTGTGTGTGTGTGTGTGTATGTGTAGTGACTTGCAGAACAACAAGTTCACAGCTCTAGGAGAAGAACTATTTCACGGAATGACGTGGTTGAATGGATTGTAAGTAATTCATTCCTATCGTAGTCTGTGTTTGTAAAAGAAACAACTCAATAGGCAATATAAGGTTGGCCTTAGCAGCTTTCCAACTGAATGAGATTAACAAAGAGCTCCTCACAAAGGATAGCCAAGGCTAACAACACCATTAAAACTCATAAGTTGACCCTTAAGCCGGCCAAGTCTGTAAAGCTTGCAATTGCACTAGTAGCATATAACACTACGTAGTAATATAGTAGTGGACTGTCTCTATAACTCAGAAGAAAACAGACCTCAAAAAGATTTTGAACAGGTACATATTCGATCCTTATCTACGCATTTCAGATTTAAAAACAGAAAATCAATGTATTATTTTGAATTAACTAAGTTGTATGATAACAATTGAGATGGTTGTGAATTTAAGCTTCTCTTAAGTAATAAAACTTTCCGGTTGGCTGACAGAAAGACTATTATTTGCGTGCCATTTTGCATGCATTTTTATCCAAAGGTTTATTTTATGGTGAGCACTTGTTGAATTAATCTGCACATGCCAGGCCTTCTCTGAAAGCAAGAAGATCCCAAACTGCTAACATCCCTCTAACAGACATGCAGTTCTAAGAGTAAGTGTAGTCAAGTGTAATTGAAAACAAGATGAGAATTCGAGTGTCAACAAGTAGCGAAATGATAGGAGACATCTTCAGATGGCTTCTCTTTTGCATTAGAGGTACCTTCACAATTCTTGAACAGGGTGCGTAGTCAGCTTGCTTGTGTTGAGGATCTGATTGCATCTCCCAGGCTCACTGCTTCACCGGAGGTGAGCCACTTGGCATCTCCCTTGCCAGACAACCTTCTTCAACTTTATGGCCGCTATAGCAAATCTTTAAGAGATTGAAACGACTTTTTACAACTCTCCCTCATACTACTGAAGACAACTTAATACTTCAATATAGACTCTAAAGGTGAGACAAAAAGGATGACTAAAAACAAAGGAAAAATGTTTTGGCATCTACGCCTTCATCAGTGGCACGGCAATTTCGTTTGACAAGAGAAATCCCACAATTCTTCCCAGGGTAATCGTTTTAAAAGGGACGGTAGGTGAGTGCAAGCGTGGGGGTGTGGCGTGTCATGCTAAGATTGGTTAAAAGAGGTGAGGGTGCAAGCGTGTAGGTGTTACATGCTATGCTAATATACGTGAAAAGAGATGTATGAACTTGGCACACGTGAATTTCTGGTGTCCAACATGAGATTCTACCCAAGTACCAACTAATCTGAAGACCTGCCATTCCATTGGTTCCTCCCTGATTTTACTTCTGACAAAAGCGTACCTCTTGTTCATTGGTGATCTGATCACAAGCAGCATTGGTCAGCAAACTCCTACATCGGGAGGAACCGTGCCCCCCTCCTCCCCCTCCGTCCAGCATGTAGCATTTGTTAATACGCACAATCAACAAAGGAATTTATGTGATTTTGATGCTGCCGTGAAAGGTGGTCGAAAACTGTGCAAATTAATGCCTGAAATTGTATTAACTTTCAAACTCTAAAATTGACGTGAATGTTGGGCTGATAATACTTGTCGCCTCTCTCATGTGCTTAGCCGGTGAGGAGTATCCAATTCGTCGTCTCCGGGTGACTGAGGGTTCCAGTGCCTAATTTTCAGTCTTGAACGTGATGCACTTGGCTGTCCATTTGTGACCCCATAGGGGGCAGGCTATTGCAATATTGGAAAGTTATATGGTTATGATGCCGCAGTTGGGCTGTATTTCCGACCCCTTCCTGCGCGTATCCTCCACGCCTTAGATGTGTAGAGTCTCCCTTACCTCCCCAGGAGTCCCTGTTTCTTTTCAGAAAAAATGTCCTCTGCAGCTCCAAAGATGATACTTCAAGATCACGATTTTCCCTGGTCTATCTTGTTCACTTTGACGAGAGAACTCCGATTACCTTCTTCTTTTGCCATTACAGGGCTATACTCAACAACAGTGGCTATGCCCCGAACTTTGTGCCCAGCAAAATTCTGAACAAGGTCTATTGCGCAGCGCCGTACCTAGGGGCTTTGTGTACAAGTAGCGTGCGCTAGAATTACGTTTGGTCATATATAATCAACTCCAGTACACTGTCTCAGGATAAACACGCGTCATACAGTCAAGCATCATCTCTACGTGTATATGGTTGGAATGAAGCCATGGACTACCACGCTCGCTTTTATGCACTTAGGTCGATCAATAAATTTTGATACACAAGATGAGACTGAGAGAGCGCGCTCTAGCAGGTCGGTCACCAAACAGGATTGTACGTGAATGCGCACCTCACTGAGCCACAACGAGAAGATTTTGTACGACATAAGGACGCTGAACTGATCCACTGACATACAGACAGACGAAGGTTCAACAAAGAGCGTGAGAGCCCTCTCAGCCATGAATAGCTCTTATGTGCAGCTAGTGCCTAATCGAGTGAGTGGTTGCAGGGCCCCAACACTGATCACTTACGCTTTGCGAGAAGTATCAGAATTATATTTGTAGGTGTTTATCGCTGTCTGCATCATAGTCTGTGGAAACCTTGGAATATATGTCTTATGTAGAGTATATTAACAAAGTTTAACGTCTGGGTGAATGTTGGAGAGGCTCTCGATATCCCCACCCCATAGCTATATTCATTGAATTTGAATTGCGAAAGCTATTGTAAAGATCCTTCACCATTGAAGCAAGTCGAAATCAGACCCACTAATTTGCATTTCACTTTCGTGTCTTACAACAGGTCTGCACCGAACCCTAAATGCAGGAAACGAACGTTTTTCTGCGATTGCAAAAAGCGACCTATTCCAAACGTTCTCCAGACATACCCTCCCACCACGTTTTGGTTCCGCCCCTCCTGCAAAAAGGACATTACAAGGTTCCCATTTTCTTCTACCTTGGGTTAATAGATACTAGATATCATGTCCTGCTGAGGTTTGCTACTACATTTGCTATATGAAACCATTAAGTTTCTGCGCCATGTCCGAATTTTAGATTCTCGTTAATCTAGCTGTAGTTCCAATACAATGCCCTCATCTGGCTAGACCATAAAACGCCCCTTCGCAAATCTCTCTTATCGGTCATATGCATGAGCGCACACGCAAGACACAAGAGTGGCTTTTGTTTCAATGAAGACTTGTCCCCTCAGTGTAGCACGAATTGGGACCTAGAACAGCCTCAGACTTTACCGTAGCTCCCATGAGCAGGGTCACACGCGATTGCACGCCTCCGGATAGGCCGCTGAAACGCTATGTAAGTATACGCAATGGTAAATCATTATACTGGCGGTGACTTGGTGCATACAACGTGCGTTACTTGTGCTGAGCCGCTATGCTTGCGCTTGTGCAGCCGCTGAACTTCTAAAGCATAGCGGTAGTTTGATTCAAACAGCACGGATGTAGTGAGGCCCCAGAAATCCGCCTATAAGCTAAACCAAAATGTGATTACAGGTCAGAACTTCTTGTAAAGGACTCAGGGGCAAGAGGGCTGGCCCTATTGGCTTTCTTGATTGACAGGAAGTCTGGACCATGATAGCTTGGCAAAAGGTTGAATGTAGCAAGGAAAGAACTTTGTATTCTATCATACGTGCATATCCCACAATGAAAGTATTCAAACGTTCGAATAGGTCGTTGCACCCCTAAAACGAAGACAGCTGCACCGAGCTGCATTACTCCAAAAATTGTAAAAAGTAGCGGGCAGCTGATTATCATCGACGATTGACATGCAGCCCCAGGCCATAGCCCATGCCATTACATGTCAGGTGACTCAGGTCCGATCCACACCTTTTAACAGGAAAAAGAGAGCACACGTTAGCAGCTCCACCGCCTGAGAGGATTAAAGGCAAATTGTGCGTCATAGTAGGAGTCATCACCACAGGCAGACTTTTCTAGACACACACACACACACACATGTACACACACGTACGCACACACACACACACACACACACACAACACGCACAAACCCATACTGGAGGCCCAACAAGGGGTGTGTGAGTATAACCCTCGCAGACCGGGTATGCGCACGCAGTAGGCTTGTAAAAAGTAGCGAGCTATAAAAATCGCTTTAAACGTATTGAAAAGCTTTAGATTGTTCCACAACCTTTGTACTACTAAAATCAACATTCGGTGTTTAAAACAGGCTTTTTCCACCCAGATGGAAGAGGCTATGACTTTTAAGCTACCCATTTTGCATGGAATGGTAGTCTCGAAACCGACCCAAAAGGCCGCCGCCCGGCGCCTTTCAATATCCGATATTGATAAACAGGGTTGGGTGGGCTTCGAGACGACACTGAATGGATACTTGGATACCTGGTGAATACCTGTCCTTTCAACATCTTCATCACCTTGATATAGGGTGCGCCAACCACACACCACGTGACCTTGAACCTTGTAAAGACAAGTTTGTGTAGTAGTTGGCATGATGTTTAAGGCACGTCCCCCCACCCACCGTCGCAGGGGCTGTTCTGAACGTTTTGGGTTTTCAGGTGAAACTGAATGAAAAGTCGCTGCTCTTTCTGGTGGTGAAGCCCGTTTTTTCAAATTCAGTCGGGAACCCGGTGAAATTGAACGCCCAGTTTCTGATAAGGGGAAATCCCGCTGAGATATTCTTAGTAGACTTATGCCACCCACGGGCAGGGTAGATGACTGGCATTCTTGTTAAGGCTGCCAGTGCTGGAACACTAGATCGACACTTTTGTGTCTGACACGTCGTTAGTTATTAACAACCTACCGGAGTAATAAAATCCATTTGACCAGTCAAAGGAATCAGGCTAATCGAAATGGAATTAGCCAAACCATGAACAAGGTGTAGATTTTGTTGAACCGAAAATGAACGACAACGAAACCATTGAAATCAATTGAATCAATAATAATGAACGTGCCCACTAATTTGAAAAAAAAGGATGAAAGAATAAGTCATAATGACTGCACCATCCCAGTATAATACAGTACTGAGTCCTCATATTGCCATCTTTTAAACTGTAATTGAAAACAGTCAAAAGAGCCTTCAAGTTGACTTCAATCTGCAATACTGTGTGTGACTCTTGGATATTGCAAATGTTGTTTCTCTAACCCCTTCAGTTTAGCCAATGTCTTCGAGGAAGTATAACAGTTTACTTTGTGACCCAACACACATGATGTTTTCACAACTCGAAGGAAGACCAGAGGGGATAGTGAGCTTCTTTTTCCCAGTAACCAAGGAGAAAGCTCGCCGAAACCGATAGCCCGAAGTTGAATGCCTGCACAGCCGCACAGCCGTCGCAGCGAAGTAAAATGACACCCAGGGCCGCTACTGCTTTGTACTCCGCAATCGTGGAACAGAGAAACGGAATCAGCATTTTACGAAGTCATATGCAGCATTTCTTTATGGGGCGTAAGCAGACAAGGCGGATCCACGGACGGACAGAGAGGGACGCCCAATAACTGCTGCACGCCACTTAAATTACGCAGTCTTTATGGGCGTAGTTAGGACAATGGTACTTGTAGGAACCCTCTCCAGCCCCTTTAAGCCTGTATGTAATAATCGCGGTAGGAGCCCTAGAGTCCCTATGATCCTGGTGAGGACAGGAATGGCGTAATGCGAAAGCCCCAATATGGAAAATTTCACAGTAATATTCATAGCAGTATTAAAGGTGAAATGACCCTTTGTGGAATACCAGTAGTTGTTCCGTCAGGACTATTACTTGTACTGAAGGAAATGTTGGTTTGTTTTAGATATCTCAATAACAACCAGCTGAGATCTCTCCCAAGGTATATTTTCAAGGGTCTCGGATGGCTCACCACCTTGTAAGTATCTATTACTAAACCATATTGGTGTAAAATTGGGTTAGCCAAGTGGATACTTGCCATGTGAGGAGCATGTCTCCATACACGCCTCTGTTCGACTATGGAACTCCAGCGCTTGCCTAACAGACAAATCTCCCTACCAGTATTGTGAAATGTTCATGATAAACACCAAACTCCTTCCATGGTCATGCCACCTGTAGCCTTGTGTTTTGTCTACAGATTAATGTACTGCCTACCATCGAAGTTTAGTTGGTATAGTATACTGCCTTCCACAGAAGCTCCGTGGTTAACTTGGTACTTTCCTTCATTACCCCTTTTTCATTGAGTGTCTTTCACTGCCTGCCGGCCATGCCATGATACCACGATATGAGAGATGAACGGAATGTAATAGATCATTACATGCCACATGTACAGTGCAATGGAAATTTACTTACTACTGTAGTCCTGCAGTCACGCGAGTTCATAGATCTCTATACAAGCTAGCTTAACGTACTGTCTACGCAGTCTCCGGTTCCCCCAGCCCAGACTCAGTCCGGGTCCCGCCCCTTGATCAACAACTTGACGGCATCATTACGTGATTTATTAACTGGGACTTGTAAGCACATAATATCATGACAAAGTTTAAGGTAGTCGTAGTTGGCGGCGCAAGAAAAGCAGCACTAAAACAGGCAATAAAAACCAATCAACATGACTTGGCAGCAATAAACACCGGATCAGCTAACTGGAACTTGTGGAAAACTGAACCCGGAAGACAGATCTCCGGCGCACTCGTGCAACCTATAGATTGCTTTTGAATGGGCCTTCGGAAGTTCGACTTCTTGTTGTCGAGGACGGCAGTGCTGAAGGTTGCCCTACAACGTTGGCAGCCAGCTATCCCTCCGGTCAGCGGCTCAGTTAGGCTTGAGTAAATTACACCAACATTTTTTGGCATTTTTAACAAAAAGAAAACACTTTTTTTAGATACAGGCGTACTGAGCTGCCTAATAAACAAATTTGCTTTTTTTGAGCATTTCTTTTCCGCGTTTTTGTCGAATAGGGCATATGGTAGACTAGGCTTAGGTTTTGGGGTGTTTTGTCTTGATAATCTCTAGAACTCTAACTTCGAAAGAGATTGTTGCGCTTGCAATAGGCTACTCTTCTTCTTACAGTCTTCTTCTCCAAAGCTAACCCTTTCTTTCCTTCTGGTCTAGAGTGGCGTTTCAATAACTTATATGCATTACCACTGTAAACCGTACACAGTAACACATCCTGATACAAGCAGTGTGCGCATGGAGCCATAGCAGGCCATGTGGTTTACATATAGCGCTGGGATGTTTAATGCCACCCAAAGTCCCCATTGAAGCACTCATTGAAGGTTTACATTGCATACAGGACTAAGACCGGGTTCCTACAAGTTGCAAACAAAGCTATTAAAACTACTTTGATTGGAACAAACGAGATTGTAATTGTGTTTACAGCGACAGAGTTCCTTGAGCTTATGCTCATCATGCAGTCTATCATGCAGATCTTGAAGACGCGACTAAAACAAATCTACGTGTACGAAGCGCAGTGTCGACATTCTGGAAATGTTGCAGTTTGGCGGAACCGAATCCGCCAGCAAGCATTCAACTGCATGAGTCATGTGGCTCTTTCCGTCAAACTTTCAGAGCTCACGCCAACAGCTGCAATCGAATCAGCCGTGGGTCCGGGACTCCCTATCGCTATCAATGTCAGAGAAAAACAATTTCAAAAGTTCATAGCTCACGGCTGTGGGCTCGGGACTAACTGGCGTCTGAAATCTGTTCCTTTTCAATTATTTTCACATGACCGCTTCGGAAAGGTATTTCTCTGGCGATGTATTTAGAAAGGCAGATCTCGGGTCATGGCATACATTAAGAACAGCTGCAGCTGCTCTGCATGGCTCGGTTGAAGCATGTACGTCTTCCTACCATACATTTTAATCGGGAAAAAAGACGCGATTAACGCGCGCTGGCTAGTAACGGTTGTAACGTGACGGACACACACACACGCACACACACACATACACACAAAGACACACACGCACAAGTGGCGTGCACATGGAGGTGTCGCAGGCCATAAGGTGGGTGCCTAATGCTGCGCAACGTCCACATTGAAGCGCGCGCGCGCGCGCACACACACACACACACACACACACACACACGCGCGGACACGAACAAGTGGCGTTCGCATGGGGCCATCGCAGGCCATATGGTTTACATAATAAAGCTGATGCCTAATGTCACGCAAAGTCTACTTTGAAGAACTCATTGAAGCTCTACATTGCATACAGGACTAGGACAGGGCTGCTACAAGTTGCAAACACAGCTAAGCTGCTTTGGCTGGGATAAACGAGATTGAAATTGTGTTTACAGCGACAGAGTTCCTTGAGCTCATGCTCATCATGCAGTCTATCATGT
>JAOWAW010101895.1:0-15256 GCA_028565695.1 Nicola tetela
AATAATAATAATAATAATAATAATAATAATAATAATAATAATAATAATAATTGAAATAGGAATTTAGAAGCCGCCAAAACAAACTCGACCGAGGCTTGCTGCCATTCATGCATGAACTATGTTCATTTACATGTATTTCTATTTTTTTCTCTCCGTCTTCTTCACCTGCTGTTGGCATACTTTTGACTCTCCAGCTTTCTGGCCCGTGATTTTTTTGAATTTAAAAGCCTTTTCTAGCATGTTCTAACATGTACTTGCCCGATTGCTGACTTTACCGCACTTTCCCCTGAGCCAGTTGCGGTCGCTTCATGCCATTTGTATATTGCAACAGTTAGACGCGCACCAGTGTTTAGCCTGTGCTCGCCACCTGTATATAGTTTACCTAGCCCGTCCATATTACCGATCATGACATTTCCTCACAACACGAATAAAAGAGAACGAGGGTGTTGGTTGCGGAATCGCGAGACTGCGGCATTGCTGGAAAGTTCATCAATCGGCTTGTTGAGGAGGTTCAACACGAGGACTCACTGTCCTTCGGTGGACCTTGCGCTGTATAATCTCAACATAACCTCGTTCCTGTGCATGGCCTGTTATCTTCATTATACGTTGGATGGGCACAAACGCATTGAATGGATTCAGGGTCGCTGTGACGCGTAAACAATGCCCGGTGTACTTTGACGGGCGTGGCCTGTGAGGACAGTTCACCGTCCAATGATGACCGAGGGCTCTCATAGATAGTCTGTTAAGAGCAGTTACATCTTGTGGAGCTGCAGGGCAGTCATCACCGGTAGGTTTTATTACAGAGAGTTTCCGCTTACTTACTTTGAGGTGAAACTTTCTGGCGTGAACAGAAGAACGGGCTTTCTTAGGTTCAGTGCTGTTAAGTACCATCATCGGGCCCGAATGCACGTGAATATCAACGCCGAAGTACACCTAAGCCAAACTCAAAGGTGGAGGAGACTCTCTCTATTTGTATTGTACACGTTTAGCGCCCGCCGCGTACGGCTATAGAGAGTTCTCATACTTTGAGTTTGGCTCCGGCGTAGATTTTCACGTGCTTTGTAGGCGTACGCCGCGTTCGGGCATGGCCAGAAATGAGGTAACGCGGCTCGCCAGTCATTTGACCTTTGTCGACCTCCCTCGCTGGTGTAGTTTCGACAGGAGGAAATGGCAGCTTCGGAGCTGAAACGAAGAAAAAGTGCCAGCAAACACGACTGTGGTCATATCCGATGGAAAGGAGCTTTAGCGGGTACTTCTTATCCTTTGAACGGTTCTGAGCCGTAACGTGACTTCCAACAGTCTTTCACATACAGTTTTTGGTTTCGGCTACTGGTTTATTAAGGTTAGTGTCAAAACCTTTAAAAGTTCCAGCTCAATGTTGTGCTAGGAGAAGATCTAACCAAACGATACTACAACCTGCAGTGTAGACTTTATCAGCGAAAGAGCATATCTGCAGTTCATTCAGAGCACAGTCCCAGCCCGGCTTATTTTGCTCTTTATACATGTAGCAACGTGCACTCCTTCCTGTGAGACAGCTAACAGTAGCTACACCCTGCTCAATCAATCAATCGGCAACCCTTTGCATAGACATACAAACGTGCGTAACAGTACAAGCTGGACCGTTTTGGTTTTTCTGGAGCTCGTTCGAATGCCGTTGCTTGAAAATACAGTGCGTGCAACCATTTTTGTAAAAAATGTTGGAAAAAATAAAAAAATTCAAAATCGTACCTTGTTGAATCTTTTTTTAGCTAACCTCTTAAAGTCGTGAATTCTCCTATGTTCTTTGTGACTTGAAATTTCTTGTGGTTGCATATTTTTTTGAAGGACATTTCTGTTTGAAGACCTTGGGATGGGCCTCTAGTGTAATAACTATTACGGTAATACAAGGTGGAGTGATTACTTTCTTCGCGTGAAATCAGGTTCAAAAAAGGGAAGCGGTCATTTTCCCGAAAAAATCAAACGAATGCATCTAGATGGAACCATTTCCGCCCTCCTTAACTTGCTGGTTGCTAAGCAATGTGAAGGATCTGGTACCGGTACGGGCGCACAAGTCTCCAAAGGATCTGGTACGAGTGCGCGAGTTTCACAATCGACGTGGCTGAAGTCAGGCTGCACGCGTGTGGCAACGCACGCTGGTTACCATATGAACTAACCCGTGAGCATCGAAATCTTGCATCACGCATCCCCCAAAATGCCCCCGAAATGGGGAAGTGATACTTTTCTCTCTTTCCTCCGCGAAAGCTGGAATTTTTTTTATTTGGGGAATAGTATCAATTACTGACTAAAGTTTTTAGGGAGTTTTTAAAGAGTCACATCAAGCGGTTTATCTGCAACGGCTGTTCAAAAATTTTCACATTTTGCCTGCGTGCACTGCGTCCTACATGTTGCGCTGAGCAGGCCAGATCAGAGCAATTCACGAAGTGGCTAGTAGATGTAAACGTAAGAAGGCGGATATCATTTTAAAAATAACTACAACTTGGTAATTCGGTGGCAAAGCATAATGCTATTATTTGAGAAGCACCTGGGGCTGTACCTAACGAAACGCTAGCGGAAAGGCTTGGTAAAAGCAACCTGCAAGACTTATCTATCAACAGTTTACAAGACAAAACTCACTCATTATCAATGGAGTGATTGATAAATGACGTCATGGAGAAGACGTTTTCCCATTGTTAGAGAGGTTTCAAGAGTGGCAATTCAATTATATATACCCAGATCGACCAGGACCGGAAACGGACACTGGTCGATCTGGGTATGCTAACATACTGGCCATCGCTAAGCGAGCTGGAGACACTAATCAAGGGAGAGATAGAGATTGTCGCCGAGTTTCGTCAGACATTCGCTCAGAGTTTAACTCTGACTCTGTTGGTCGATGAACCGTTCATGGTCTCTAGCAGCAGGTGAGGTAGCGCCAACGCGCTGATATATGCTGCATGCTGTAAGCTACAGTACTTGTCAGATGTACTGATAGCTGAAATCAGTACTGTGCCTACAGTGTCGGTGAGATGGTAATATAAGGTATGGTTTGCGGTCAAAGGCACGGTGCAAAATGTAACATCGTGCGTGTACCGATGTTTAGCTGTGGTCTGTGCTTGTATTCAAGATAGTTTGTCTATAGTTACGACTTCGAAGTGCAGTGGTTCATGAAAGTCAATGCTCAAAGGTAGTTCAAATTTTATTTGCTGTTGATTACCACTGGCGTTGTTCTCCGTATGTGACAGCTGTTTCCGGTGCGTGTACAAGGTTGCATTGTCGGCTGCTGTGACGCGTGACCTGTTCACGGTCAGTCGGCGATACTATCATTACTCCGCCCGTCCAGAACGCAGGCGGCCTTAGCCGGATATTCCTCTCGTGACATGACCCAGATCGACTTGCCTCTGAAGTTGCATCCTCTTCTCGTCAGTGTTAATATGTTAACATAGTTCAACACACAAATGCCCGCTCCGCCGTGACAAGTCATGTTGTCTTCCTGAAGCCGTGCCTCCCACCAAATCGTCGGCACGCGGCCTATTTGCGTGAGACAATCTAGTGTCCACCGACAGTGGCCGTCGGGAGCTTTGCGGCTGTACATTTCGTCGTGCGCCATTCCGACCCCGGCTGTTTTCAACTGTTCGTACGAACAGGGCACTGGCGGCTGTATCGCGACCGGAACGATGTCGCCTTTTTTCGCCATCCTCTGTTCGAATCCCCTTTCGGTGTAGACGCGCCACAACTGAGTGGGTTTCTGACGACAGTAACTGAGTCGCTGGTTGTGAAAAGCTTTCTGCAGACTGTTGGAGGCGTTGACAGGGAGCCTTGTCGTGGTTTCGATCACGGACGAGGAACGTGTCCGACAGTCGTGGCACATCGCCGTCAACATTACAACATAACCGAATACCTGTAACAAAGAATCAAAGGCGGGAATCAGTACAGCATTTTTAATGTCTGGGAACGTGCACGACACCTGCTTAACATTCGCGTTTCTCATTCAGTCGAGCCATGCAGTCAAGAGACATGAAGGAATGATAATTATATGCGCTTGCCATGCAAATTTAATTATTCCCATTGCACACTGCATTCAACACACCATCACCAATTTCAAGGCGCGCAATAAGGGGCGCTAATACTTGGCATTGACGAAAAGCTTCGCACTATAATGGAGTTTTTGTAGTAGGGCAGCACCGCATGGGTTGGGATCTATCAGCCAGAGGGTCCCACGAAGGGCAGAGCAAGCATCTAGAGGTTTTCTTCTGAACGTTTCATTGTGTGTTAAAAAGGATGTCGACGCTAGTCTTAGTGTGCGGCTGGTATTACTATAATTACCTTCACATTAACTTATTAGTGACAATCGTGATGGCGCTGAAAACGCTTCGTACTCAAGGACCGTGAATGCTGAGGCACTAACCTTGATCCCAACAGTTCGTTCAGCCATCTCCCCAACGCAACGTCAACCAGGCCAAGACGGAGTGCGAAAGAAGTAGCCAGTAGCACTGAGACGTCGATCTGGCGAATTGGACCCCCGATATTGTGCGTCTGACCTGCGCCAGCTGCAGGGATCCGAAAGGCGATATCGCGATCGCGGCGAAAGAGAGAAACAGACACAGCTGAGTAAGACTATCGGAAAGGCGTTGCGAAGCGCTACACCGACGAAGGCTGGCAACCTCGGTCGAAGAGCGCTTCTTTTTAATGTCCGTCCATAAGGACAGAGTAGAAATCTTGACGAGGGCGAGGGCCTGCGTTGCCTGGAGGTGCTTCCGCAGGTAGCAGCGCTCGCTGCCGTTGTCTACTCTGTTTTCGGTCTGTCCGTCCAGGGCTGAGAACAAGCGAGACGTCTTTGGAGGCAAACGGAAACAGCCAATTTGGCAGGCTGTAAAAGCGGATGCTCGTAGATCCTGTGAAGTTCAGCAATCGCGAGGTCGCTCACTGCACTGCTCGCTTTTCAAAGGGTCCTGCACATGGTCTGTCCGATTGGCCTCTAGGCACAAACAAGACGGCTGTACGCATAGGGCACCGACTAAGCCTGGCAATCAAGAGGAGACGTATCTAAGTGGACAATTCGCACGTCTGACACCGGCCCATTTCCTGCGTTCATTCGCACCTCGCCCAGGCCAGAGCAGGCGTTCGGAAACATCCCGCAAAACTCCACTCTACACATTTTTTCTCAGTCAACTAATCACTTGGCCTCTTCAACGTCACGTGCAAACACAGTTGGAGAGATGTTACACAACGTAATGGTCGAAACGCACCGGCACTATTATGTTTAATGATCCATTTGGAAACTCTCAGTCGACGAAGCGCTCGTGAATGAAGGCGAGTCAGTGTTGCATAAGGACCTGTCTGGCCTTGTGAGTGTATTTGGGGTAAACGCACGACTGTGATATGTCCGATGAGTCTGCTAAGATAATTAGCATTATACAGTCCTTGTAGGGAGTTCGCTGTCTTGTCCCTTGCAGGTCTTTCTTTCCTAGGCATTTTCGTAACAGTTTGTTGATCGCAATCATGTGTGGAGGTGTACAATTTTTCAGTTAGTGTCATCGATCTTCAGGACCATTGAAATGGGAAACACTTACGTACAATAAGCTTGGCTGTGAAGAAAAGAGCCGCAATCATACGCCGGAAGCAAGTATAATCATGAAGATGAAGCAGCCGTCTCACCTTTTGTTAACAGGTTTCGCCTGCTCGAAAACAGTCCTCCGCCGACTGAAGCGATTTAATTAATTTACTACACACTGCCCGAATGCTTGAAATTCCAAGAACGAGCAGGGTTGAAACCAAAAGTGAAAACATGGTTGGTACTGCAGACAGCAGCGTTTCCGTAGAAGTACTAGCGTTAAATCTTACAGGCAGTACGGCAATGCTTCATGAACGCCCCAGTTGCCTGTCAAATTATGCATAATCAATTAAAATGTACATGTGCTCTTCTGCTAAGTTGGTTCAGTTGGACATGGAATTACTTTATATATATATATATATATATATATAGTTATCGGCGTCGTCCAGCTGTCTTCGGAAATTCTCATCTGTTTCACAGTTAGCCGGGCGGCGATCGGGGATCGATCGTTCTTCGCCGCTTTTACATTTGTTGTAGGTGCTTGTTTTCTTGTCGCTTTGCAACGCTAAGGATCTTGCTACAACCCTCCGCCATGACTAAGAAAGCTCACAGATGAGTCATGGATTTTACGGTGATGAGCAGGTTTCTGCTGACGAAAGAGTACGGAATGTGCTTACTCCGTGATTAAAGTTTGTGTGCTTTACGTGAAAGACGCTCTTCGCTACGGAAGGTTTTGGATGTAGATTATCTTTTCGCTGGTCGATTCTGCCGCAGCGTCAGCACCATAGCTCTCGATCATCGAAAACGATACTCCGACGCAGGGCGGTCTTTTGTTAGGACGGCTCAGGAACGGTGGCCTTATCTACGGCCCGCTTAAAATAGTTTGCCATGTACTGAAACCGTCACGCTTCTTTGATGGGCTTGCCGGCGAAAGCTGAGATTGGCTGAGAATTCCGGAAGTGATCCGTCGTTCTCAAACAGGTAGCAACAGGAAAACTGCAGAAACCAGGAATAACCCTTTTCTCGAGCTCGTTTGCCGGTGGCAAAATAAGGCCAACGACCAGCTATAAACAAGTTAGCATTAGTGACGGAAGGCTGCGATTCAGGATGGAATGCGTCAACGAAAAAGAAGGCGATTTCCGTTTTTTCACGAGCTATGCATTTGCTACATTCCTGCATGACGCTACCTGGTCACGTTATGCGCATGCGCGGGTGGCTGAAGCTCCGGGAAACCTTTGTAGCCAGATTTCTGCTGTTGTTTCTAGAATGATGGTATCGATGTACACTTGTTGTTCGGCCAGTGCGTATCCATGTTCGTCGCCAGCAGCACGGATAGCCTGAGGTCGATTTTCTCACAATAGAAACGATCTGAGTCAGTTCGCGGTTCAAGCCGCTTGTCAATTTGCGAGTTCCGTAGAATCCAGCTACAGCACAGACAAGCTATAGTACTAGTTGAAGGGACACTGTCAGGCGGGATCAGAGTCGACGTCTGAGGTTGGAGAAGATGTCACTAGCTTTTCCGGATTGAATCCGTCCGTATCTCTGCAATCCTTGCATTCTCGAGACCCAAACAGCGTCGAATACTTCGAAAGAAAATTCTCGCCAGGAGAATCATAAACAAATTATTTTCTCTTTTATTTTTGTGTCGGGAGAAAGTCACAAAGTGCGCCATGAAGCCAGTATTGAGCTGGCGGATTGGTCGAGCGGTTAAGGTCGTAATTTTCATTCCTCAAGGCGCTGGGTCGCCGCAAGTTCGAGTGTGCTGTGCGCTGCAGCCTGTGAATAGAGAAAGTGATTAGCGGTGAATACGTTCAGTTGGGCGTGGGATTTCCTTTTTTTTATAGTTATCGGCGTCGTCCAGCTATTGTTGGAAATTCTTATTCGCTTCACAGTTAGCCGGGCGGCGATCGGCGATCGATCGTTCTCCGCCGCTTTTACATTTGTCGTAGGTGTCTGTTTTCTTGTCGCTTTGCAACGCTAAGGACCTTGTTACAACTCTCCTCTACGACTAAGAAAGCCCACAGATGACAGTCATGGATTTTACAGCCTTGAAGAATGTGCTTACTCCGTGATTAAAGTTTGTGTGTTATGCATGAAGCTCTTCGCTGTGGAAGGTTATGGATGTGGAGTACCTTTTCGCTGATCGATTCTGACTCAGCGTCAGCGCCATAGATCTCAATTATTCATTCATTCATCGGAAAACGATACTCCGACGCAGACGAGTTTAGCGTCACCGACACAGCCTAGTAGCAATATCGCTGTGTTTATACTGGCGGAAAATGCTCACTATAAAGTGCCTGGAGAGAATAAAACGCTGAACTGTTGAGCGGTAAACCGTTTTCCGTCGTAATTCCCGCGGTGGGTGAAACCACGTCATTTGTCTTTCGAAGTCTCCTTCCTTTTTCCCTTACTCTCTCCTTCCTCTAAAATAATACTGCCAATGCAATAAAAAGAGTTGTTTCTTATTTAGTTTCTTCTGCGCAAACCAGCTGTGATGTGTGGTATGTCAGTCTTAGTTTTGGCGTGTATCAAATGCTGCCAGGTTCTTTCCTGGCAGTGTTCAGCAGCCCCAGACTACCCTAGTATCGATGTGCAGTTACAAAGCAGTTTGGTACCATGAAGCTGTATGCCTCCCGCTTCTTCTGTTAGAGATGCAATTCTTTTGACTTGAATCATTTTAGTACTGCAGCCTTTTTCTAGATAAGACCTAAAGTCAATCCTTGAGTACGTTCCGTGTTAGAGTTGCCTCCACAGCTATCCTAGATACGTAAAAGCACGGAGCTCCCACCTATAACCGCTCCACTTGCTGTTTCATGCTTGCCGCCGATGACTTACCTTGCATATGCGGTGTATGCTCTTCAAATGGGCTGGCATGAATTTAGGCATGCATATGCTTACCGAATGTCCCAGTGCCCGCGAGTATCCCTTTAACTAGATCGCGCGCTTTCAACGCAGGTGCAAAGCGATTCAAACGTACACCTTGCAGGTGTGCATCTGACAACACCGGCATCGCGGCTCGAGCTCGGAGGATCTACCATGAGCAGCAATAGGCTCATAAATTCTGACTTGGAAAGGCTAAGGCACACATCACGAGTGCTATTGGTAGGGCCATTCCAATGACATACTCGAATCGGTAGATCTTCATAGATTCTGCTGGCTGAGCGATGGACGTATAAGGAACAGAGTTCTCAAAACCTTCAAGGCGCGGCGGGATCACACGTCGCGCAGGTGATTTCTCTCTCAGTTCGTGAACAAATTCCACGCTAGACAGCTGCGAAAAGAGGAGCATTATCTGACACCCTTATAATTGTAGCACGAGGCCCTCGAGGGATAAAAACGAATAGCGAGTCGGGGTTTCCTTCGCCTTGTAAGGTGTGTGGTTCTGCGGTTCATTCCCCAGTACGTTTTGTGTATCATGTAATTACTTGCGTTGGCCGAAGGCAGCCCACCTCTTCCAGCTACCCCCGCGAGGCATCAGATAAGACAGTGACTTTGATGCTGAAACTTCGTTCCCTCAGTGGCTGTAGCACGTGCGCAGGTCCTGTTCTTCCAGACGTTGCCTTAAGTCAGTTTGAGTTCCGAGTTCGTTCCATCAAGACGGGCTTCCCCTTCCATCTTCTTCGTTGTCTAATCTGCACGCAGCAGAGGAGGTAAGATCAAGCTCTACTGCTCTTTGTCTGTGATCATGACTATTAATGCTGGCTTACGTCCAATCCGTTGGACTATTCGTAGACATGTACATGTGGAAGATTTTGAACTTGATCGCAAAGACACAGCAACAGCAATTACCGTTGAAGCCCAACATTGAATTGCTAGAATGTGTATCCGTCATTGGCACAAGACCTACAGGGGGCGGAGTTGTAAAGTATTGGTTTTCATCAAACACAAAGAATAAGCAAATGTTAGCGGTTTCAGCGGTGTGAAAGAAACGCGCGCGAGACGCAAAGGCAGATACTAAAAATACCCACTTTGCTGGGCCACTTAGAGAGTTCTCGCTTCGGAACCAGGTTGAATTGCCACTTCGTGTTCGCAAAGAATAACCGAAGTAGGTTCTCATACACGTGTACTGACCACCACGGCGTGAAATTGTGGTACGTGTTTCCGCTGAGAAAAAATCAGTCGGTAATTATATTCAAAGTAGCCTTTTTGTCCTTCAGTTATACAGTGGTCACTCTGTTTAAACGCAAATGCACTTCTAACGTCACAAATGCCTTCTCCTTTGGGAGCACTCGAAAGACATGATTTGTCTGCAAGAACGGGTGCGCTTGTCGCTGCGTTGTGTTAATGGAGCACGATGCGGTCACGACTGCAAATACATGTTCATGTAGTCTACGGGTTCTGCTGTTTGAGCGGCCTCAGGGTATGCTAGTAGACTACTTAATGGTTACATGACTGACCGAACGTCGTAGCGATCAAGGCAGATGACATTTTAGATAACTTCCCTTCGCGGCTTCATGTGTGTTAGTTAAACTTGGTAATGCCTTGGCGATCAAAAGGAGCCTTTGGTCGTCGCAGGTATAGTCATGATGCTAGCTCCTGCTGAATTGCCTAAGTTTCGCGCATGCGCACACAACAGACAAATTATCGATACCGACGCCCCTGAATAGGTAAGTTGGGATTCTTCTTCGAAAGGAGAGTACACAGTGTCTTGGGTTGGCGGAGTGACAGAAGAGTCCAGACAGTATGAGACTTACTGTACATGTGACAGTTTCGTGAGAAGCCTTTCTAGATTTGGCAGGTATCAACAGCTTCACTGCGAACTCTTCCGCCACATTAAGATCTGGCAGTTCACGAGCAGGTGCAAATCTGAGTCTAGCTCCTACGGGACGCGTGACAACTGTATACCGGTCAGTGAACACGGACCCTCGCTTTCACCACGTCAATGCACGACTGCTGTTATACCTTCAGCCAGTTACGTCTCTCTCAATCTCTATCCCTCCCTCAGTCTCTCTCTCCCTAGGCCTCCCTATCTCTCTTTCTCTCTCCCTCCCTCCCTCCCTCCCTCCCTCCCTCTCTCTCTCTCTCTCTCTCTCCTCTCTCTCTCTCTCTCTCTCTCTCTCACACACACACACACTCCCTCCATCTGTAAATGTTCCTACTGCTCGTATTAATTTTCGTTTCTGTGCCTCGCACACTTGAACATGTGACGTCATCTCCTTTGCAGCTCTTTACCCGTCTCGCCGTTTCTCATCATTAATATTCACGTGCGTTGCAGCTGCGCTACAATTTTGCCTTTTACCCTTCTTACGAGCACATATCAGGACACCCCAGATCTTTTATTGCTTTTCCATCTCCAAAGACGTGCATACTTCAGTTTAGTACTAATCTACGCATACCGTGCAAACATGCAGTTGCCACCCCCCAGAAATCTTCGAAATTTGAAAATCAAGGAATCAGAGAATAGACATCTTACACCTTCTAACCTTGCCATTGTCTGCAATCATCTCGCCAAAGAGAATTAACAATGCATCTCAGCTCTTCACAATCTCCCTCAAGTTTATCCATGTATGTTGCTTAATCTAGTAGGACCACTCTGGGCATCTCTGTGCAGGATCGATAAGTTCAGCTCTTCATACTCAAAGACCAACCTGATGCTACAGTTCTCACCTGTGTTGCCAAACTTATCCGAGTTCTACTACAATGTGACATTCACTGCATTGTGATGATCATGGCACATATCCCAAGGATTGAATTTTGTGCACACTACTTGGTATAAAATTAACCAGCAGGATACAGTGGATAATCTCCCAACACACAACGTGCATGCCAAAAGTCAGAATTTGAAGAAAAGTTCCAAACCCTTTTTTACAAAAGGCTAAACAACGTAATAGTTCTTAGTTACGCCAATCTGCAAAGCCCTCGTCCACAGCACCATGCCCACCATCTTCCTGAACAGCATACACTTCTAATTATTCTCAGAGGTAAACTGAGGGTTGTTGGTGTGATCATAGATCTATGGAAAAGTCGGATATGTCCACACATAATATCACCATCCAGATTAATACCCAGAATAAGTTTGTACAAATATGCTCATCATGCAGACTTTAGCCTGTGCTTTCAAAGGTAAATGTCAAAACTATCGAAGACAAGATTACTGAAATATATAGCTCACAGAAGATGTTATTTGGCATTGGGGTTCGAGGAGACAATTTTGAAGTGATGAATCGTTAAATAAGCATGCATGTCTACAAAGCATTTATTGAATCAAGGATGTCTCTGCGGGTATATCAACAAACACACTCGAAGATGTAGACTGACGCTCTGCATCGGTATTCTCGATAACAGAAGAGGGACGCCGACGAATCTCAGACCAGCGAGAGTCTTTGCTAGCCTGTGTCTGCAGAGATGGAGCTTCCAGATTGACTTTGCTCGCATGACGCCCTGTATCAAATGGCGTGAATGGTGTAGCAAGCATGCGGTCCATCTGCGAACCTGCCATGTCACCAGCAAGGGGCCTTAGAGCATTCTGGATCCGTGTCTCCATGCCTATCAAACCCATCTCACCAATGACCTGGAATAAGACAAGCATGATGAGAAATGACAAAAATCTTACTAAAGATATTTCTACAAGTAGCTGACACACAACAGCTCATCAACAGTGTGATTTGACAGGTCAAGAAGGGAAGTAACAGTCAGTTCCTTTGAAACATGCCATTTGTGGCCCAGAGAGCACTTCTGAAAGGTAGCAGTCTAGCAAGAATTAATGGTGTTCCAAATATCTTTATAAACAATATCCATCTCAGCAACTGAAGTTCTTCCATAATAATATTATGCCTCTTGTTCTTGGCTGTCAGCACTTTTGTAATAAAGAAACATTGGCTCTTGGAATTCAAAGGCAAGGGCACTCTTAGTACTTATCATTGCAAAGTCATTTCTGCTTGTACTAAAGAGACTTAGTGGCTGACGGCTTATGCTGTTTGCATTCGTTGACATTTTATGCCTTGCGGAAAACTTTGCTGCAGTGTGAGTATATACACGTCACAGAAAATTAAAGTCATGTTACGTATTGAACGTGTGTATGAGGAGGTGAGATTTTTGAATACTTAGGCAAATCATTCTGCTCAAACATTGCATCCAATTCTGTTTAGGAATGGAACATTATATCCTAGTATCTGTATTGAAATGAGTATAGCGCCTGATATTACCTCCACTATAGCACCGTCAGGAAGACGAAGGAAGTGTCGGTGCAGCTCACGTAAGCCGTCCAAATGCAGGGTGTGTATGGACACGTGTGTTGTGACTTCCTTGACTGATCTTCTTGACCAAATTCCTCTATCGACTTTATCGCCATCTCCATCAAAAGCAATGTTGACATCCTGAAACAAAAAAGTCAATAGGTGAACCTCTAAAGATGAACTACTTACATTAAATTTTCCTTGTTAGCCAGAATGTGCAGGTCCTCCAGAAATATGCTACCACTTTTCTGAGGTTGAGACATGCTGACAAGAGTATAATATTTATGGTGACTTTGCAGTGAATTATTTGGAAGTCAAAACTTGGGTATGCACAGAAAGTACAGGCCACTGGAGCAGAACTAACTACATTTTTTTTGAATTACCTCATCATCAGCTTCTTCCCAAACATAATCACACACTGCGACTTTCCTTCGTTCACCTTCCTGACCACGCCACTGCTCAGCTTTTCGACACACCCAACTGAGCTCCTCATTGCTCAACTCCAGGTCATATGGAAGCAAGAAATCATCCTCGGTGCCGTGCAAGCGGTGGTAGACGTCAAGCATACGGCCATTCATGTGAAGGCGAAGGAAGTACATGTAGAGAATGGCAAGTGAGATGCATACGGTGAACACATAGGCGAATGCTGTAAGAAAAACACCTGGAAATAGAAACAGCAAACTGTTTGTTTTAGGGCTTCTTCCTAGCCTTCTCAACACCTCTTTCCAAACGTTGTTCTTAGTACAAAAGAACACATCCTCTTTGTGAGCTACAACCATTTTTGGGCATTTTTTGTCTACCCCTCATTCTCTCTCCCCTTCCCCCTCTACTTCCTCTAATCTTTACTGATTTTCCTCTCTCTCTCCTTTTCTCTGTCTCAATGTCTCTCTTCCCTTTTTTTTCTCTCTCTCTCTCTGAACAAGCAGGAGGTTACACCGAGTATAAACCAACAACCACAACTCTCTTGTCAAAGAAGAAGATATCAGACTGCAACAAACCCATGATGTCTTACCTGCGACACCATTGCCTTCAACACGTACAAAGTGGTAATAAAGCTTGAATGCATCTCCTACAGGATGCAAACCGGTTCCTTCTTCATACCGACCGTATGCACAGTCCACAGCAAGAATAAGAAACGGATCCAGTGCAGCTTCTAACCCATATGCCAAAATAAACCGTGACAGGATGTGAGGAAAGGATCCTACAAGACGAAGACAGCCATAGCAGATACCGACAAATGCTATGAAGATGAAGATGTTGCTCAAGGGTCCAAGAACAACCACACCAACTTCTTGTCGAGTGTAGAGCAATGAGCTTTGATAGTTCAAGTCCACACTAATCCAGAGAAAGTCAAACCTAGGAACAAAAATGGAAGAACCGAAGAAAGTTGAGACAAAACCTAACACAGTGGTGGGTCTTTCGAGGAGAAAATTCAGTATGACTTCCTTAAGGTATGCGGGGACGCTTCTCACTTTCCATGAAAATGACAAATTTTGTTTTTCTTTTCACAATTTCATCCTTACCAAAGCCAATGAAAGAAAAGTGCAAGCTGAGTTTTGCATTTCTCTCTGCCACAAGTTGTGCATTTCAACAAGAAAAACACTTGAAAATCCACTGTAAGGATCTATTTTTTTCAGGTCAAAGCACTTGCAATGTCTTTTTTTTGAATTAATTGAAAGTGCAAAATAAAGGGAGTTATGCACAATCCAGAAAATGAAGGCCACCATTTTGAGTTTTCCTCTGTTACAAATGTCCATTTTTATATCTCTTTCCTCTCTCTTCCCTACCCAGAAAACTATGTCAACTTTCATTTTCCATAAAGCCACTTTTGTCCTCTTAACATTAGCAAACCTAAACAAAGCATGTAATGGGCAGACTGAGTGGATTGAGTGCAAAATGCTCACAAACCACGTGGGGAAGACTTTGTAGCTCTCACAGAATAACACACAGCCAACCCTACACTATGTTCTTATACCAGCAAACCCATGCAGCAACCTGCGGCCAGGAAACAAAAGAGCTGAATTTCACCCCCTTACACGTAGCATCAGCAAAGTTTGTGCTTGTACATGTATGTGTAGAATGCTGTTGTAGGGAGGCTTGAAGCTTTGCTAGCTTCAGGCGGCCATTTGCCAGTGTACATACAAGCCTTGTCGCCAAAGTGAGCAGATGTGAAATTATCTAACGAAGCTTGGTACATAAAAATAGTGTCACTGGACATGCTAAGTTATGAGCCAGAGGCTGTTGCTCCACTAAAGCTGCTACAACATACATTATATAGACTTTACTAACTTGCTGATGGGTATAAGCAGTGCCTGAAGAAAGATCCATTGTCCGATGTAGTGTGTGTACAAACGAATCCAGAAGACGACAGCAAACATGAGCAGAACTCCCCAGAACTCTCGTGATCGCCACTGCGACAGTCCAACTTCGGAGAGCAGTTGACGGCGAACATAGGACCACTTCTTCCCTGCCTTTTGTCCATTGTGCAGTTTTGTCGAAAATGGCGCTCTGCAGTAGAAACAATGTAACTTGACATGCGCTATCTAAACTAAAA
>JAOWAW010101906.1:0-13068 GCA_028565695.1 Nicola tetela
TTAAACACACCAACACTGTGTAACACTTAAACACACCAACACTGTGTAACACTTAAACACACCAACACTGTGTAACATTCAAACACACCAACATAGTTTGACATTCCAAAAGAGCTTCTCTAACTCAACATGAGCCCACTAACAATGACATCATACCCTCCCCCCTCCCCAAAAGAAAAACAATCAAGACAACACAACTGACACTGTGTAGTTTGCTATGCCTGTGTCATTGTCAGGGTCATTGGAAGCAATTGAAAATTGGTGCAGTAACCCCGATGCAGCTAGAGTCAGGGGCAGGGCAGCTCCCTGGAAAATTTTAAAAATTATACATTTTTAGGTGCCAAAAGGTTGAATTTGGCTCCACCATCTACAGAGATTTGGGTTGATTTTATAGGCATTTAAGACAAACAAAGAATTGACGAGGGCAATGTCACAGATCAGAAAAGTCAAATAATTACACAAATTTTAATGCATGTTCAACTGGTAGGGTAACAATAGAAGAGTTATGTATAGTCCATCCACGGAAATAAACTGTACAGGGACGATGACGTAGATCTTACAATACAAGCACGAATACTTTCGATCCCCTGTGGCACGGAGGGGATCTTTTTTTTTCAGTCAAAGTACTGGTGTGGTTTTGGCTGCACCAACCGCACTGGTTCCAATGCCCCTGATTGTGTTTGAGAAACATGAACAGAGTCCCATGCTGAGCAGGATAAACTGAATAGTCACCATAATGTCTGAGGAGAACTTATTCCATATCATTCTCGCCTCAGCACACAAGACAAGCAAATTTGGATTGTGGTGCCCTGATGCCAGCTACCACAATTTGTATTTTAGCTTTTTCTGAGAAACCCATTGATGAATGATTAAGGCAAAGAAAACAAACAATCCAGGCAAAGAAAAAAAGTGTGTTCAGAATGCTGCAATGCGCAGTTCAGCGATTAGAGACAGATCAACCAATCATATGGCAGATTTGAAGCATTAACATCTGAAAGACAGGGCAATTTGGGGGCCAGATTAATTTTCAGCTTTCTGCTGATGGGAAAAAACTTCCTAGCTTTGGTGAACATGTGCAATGGAGGAAAAAACCAGAAAAAAAGAAGAAGAACCAAGTCGCCTAGAGAAAATGTAGAGAGCCTCATACAGAGAAAGTCAAGAGTCTTATCTTTCACCATGATGTACTACAAAGGTTCTGTGATGGGTGGGAGGGTGGGAAAGTGAAACCACTGTGGTGGCTGACAGTACATAACTGAGGAGTGTTCGAGATGAAATCCATCTTATACTATACTGTGCATGAGTGTAGCTGCTGGTGAGAACTGGTTTCTTGAATCTCTCGTTTCGCTCGGCCGACAAGAAGCTGTATTTTTTAAAGGTTCATCATGTCCCTTTATCGATGTCTTACACAATATCAACTAACTGCCTTCTAAGACCTGATGGCTGCTACTTACCAGCAATAGCAACACTAGCAAACAGAAGCAGAAATCCGACCAGTAGAGGAACAAGCAGATTCTGTGTACTTTCATCAGATGCTGCTTCAGGAGATACTCTTGTATGTCTTGTTGGTGAAGAAGTATTCATAACATTGACCAAAGAAGACGAGAGAGATGACCCGGATGACAACCTGGGTGACGCTGTCATCTTCTCTGTAGACTCAGCACACTCTGAAATGGGTGACAAGGACATTCATTAGATCAACAAAGACATTTTCAGCCAATATTTTTGAGTTATTTAACTCTACAATTACATGTATATCACAATGTTGTATCAATTGCAACATAAAAGACCATGAAAGGTGCATGGTTATAATGCACTTAACCCAAGTCGCTTCTCATAAGTTCCAGTCATAATGGCCCATATATAATAAATATCAACTGGAGCCTTACCAGCTTGTTTAATGATTTTGACATCATTTTTGACCCAATATCTTGCTGTCTGCGGTGCTTGTAGTGAACCAAAATAATGGTTCACTGCAAAGTATGACATCATTTTTATATGAACCTACAAAGCCAGTGCACAAAAAAAGCAAAGAGTTGCCCTTACAGAATCTCATGAGTAATTTTTTCTGTGAGAGTTTGTCCAAATTTCCAAGTGAAATTGGATTTCAAGTGGAAATTCTGTCCAGATGCTGCAGTCAGCACCAAGACAACATAGAAATAGCCTGACGTTAAACTAAGTGTGTTTATCCCACTTTCATTCACTCTAATTATACCCAATTCCAATCTGCAATTCTTTCTCAAATCTGTTGCATAAGTGGTCACTATCCTGTAGTATTCACCAGCTAAGGTGTATATATGTGATGCATAACATGGCCCATCATTTCACGTTTCTTCATTCTCCTTTCGTTTCCTTATTGTATGGACAATGAGTTTACAGGAAAGCTGCAAAAGGCTTCTATCTTTCAATGAAATCATGAGCAGTCAGCCATCAAGTTACTTTCTGCTCAAAATATCCTGTTTGATTCTGATTTCACGTATGCATGGATGTAGACTATGCATCCAGAAAGAGAGAGAATTCATTCCGGTTCTTTGAACTCATCCCCGCACAATGATGAATCAAAAGGCTGAAACAATAGAGTGTATTAGTTACTTATGCTGGTGAAATGCCACAGGAGGCTGCCTATGATGTATGTAAGGAGATGGAGCTCTAGATTACTATAGGCCTGATCTTGGATAATAATAAGTACATGGACGCATCTCATTCAGTCATACTGTAAATACACATCAGACAGTTCTGAGGTGAACTGTGTAGTGAGCTATTAATGCACGCAAACACCAACCTCAACAGTGAAGTTGAGATCATAAACAGACTTGTTACCATGGCTACCAAGACCAGCCATCGCCACATTGAAGTCTGTCCATGGCGTAGATATCATAGCTGTGTGCTGTAGCAAAATCAAACCACTACATTGTGTGAACTTACAGAAAAAAATGATCATAGATCATAAATTTAATTCTTTATAGGTCAAAGTTGCCACATGTGCACATGCTAACAGGTGCAAGAAAACTCTATCATGTTGGAGAAAATGTGGCAAAGAAATAAAACTGAACTTGAGCTTTTTTTCTGATTTTAAACTCAATTTGACTACTAAGTACTGTGGAGCACCTTAAAAAGATGTGAGGACAATAACCACACCAAACCTCAGTAATGGAAATTCGCTATGCAGCTGTGATGCACGTATAATGTGTATGAAGAGGTGACAAAGTGTGATGCTGGTCATAGAATACTGCAGGCGACTACTTCTTTGACAGAACAGGTGATAAAAGAAAATTAAAGTACTGTGGGGATCAAGCAGCGCCACGTTGGAACATTCAGGGAATATTAACGCTGTAGTGGGGCAGTTACATCATGTGATAGAAAGGTAGAAAAAGATTCAAGATCACAGCAATCAGTGAGGGGCATGGACCTTTAGACCTCAACAGAATGTGTTCCAACTTGCAAAAAGAAGTCCACCATTTTCACTTTTCATTGGCCAAAAACAAAGCATTGAAAAGACTCCGTGTGGTAATTAGAAAGTGCTCAAATTTGGGTTTGGATTCAGGTAAAGGTCAATTCAAAGGGACTCAGGTTCCTTTTTCCCCTAGTAAAAACATCTTAATGGCAGAAAACCATAACTAATGAAGTCCTGACAAACAAAAAGTCACCCTCTGAAAACTTGTTTCAAACCTTTTCTTTGTAATGATGGGTGGTCAGTAGGGGTGGTGTTGAGGTAAAATTCTTTTCCATCACTGTTGAGAAGTTCTGAAAAAAGAAATAATTGTAACATTCAAGAAGACCATTCCTAGCAGAAGACTCAACACTACTAATTTTATTATTCACTTTTCATTTGAACCTGTGGCATGCAGCAAATTAAGCACTTAATTGACCACAAGAGCCACACCTAGGCCTACCTTACATTACCTTACCTTACCATACCTTGCCTTACCTTACCTTATCTTAAATACTGGTAACTGTGAGCATATGCCAAGGCATGAGAGTAACCTTGTAGTCTCGTGTGTGCAGGCATCAGATCATATCAACTCAGTGTTACAATCAGTGGGTAGCTCAGCCAATGACATGGGTAACATTGTGTGTGTGCCAGTGGGCATGCGTGCACACAATGCAAACTATTCCCCAGAGAACTAGCCACAGTGCATCAGATACAAGCTGACTAAGCACAAGAGCAACGCAATCACAGCAATGCTCAATTCATAACCTAAAACAACTGCAGACAAATCATGTGTGTCCAGTCTTCATTCTGACTCATTAAATGGTTCGTAAGGATTCATTCCCTTGTTAGTTTCTTCTTCTGAAGTTTTTTTTCTGCATCAAATTCCTCCTCACATTTAAATAGAACATTACTTGTTACTTACCAAATTGGCTGGCCCTTTAATCTGTAAGTGAATGTGAACTCTGTGTAAAACATCACAAGTCTCCCAGCACCAGCAAGATAGGAGAGGAGGAAAGTCAGGGTCTAGAGCACGTGCATCACTCAGATAGGAGGACCAGCCCAATTGCACTGAGAGCTGAACATCATTTCCACTGCAACTGGTGAAATGAAGAAGAAGAGCTGGATCCATGGTCACTGTCACTGCTGGATAGATTTCTGCAAAACAAGACAACTAGTGATTCGTGAAAGCCATTTGTTCTTGTATTGATACAGGTTACCCGCATTCAGGCAATATTATTTCAGTAGTAAAACTATCTAAAACATGTGTTGAGTGATGGATTAGTACATACATATTTTGTACACAAGTACACAATAACGTGTAGGTTTCTTTGCTGCCTGCATATTAATTGAATACAACCAAACAACCAGCAAAACAAGTATCAATGGATGAGATGTGGTAAACAGACCATGAGAGAGAGAGAGAGAGAGAGAGAGAGAGAGAGAGCTAAGAGTCAGACTTATCTATACAGGCAATTCACCTCTTCCATTTACTCCACCACAACAACACTTAAACAACCCATCAACTACTAAGCCACTCCTAATTCATCCAGTCAACAGACCATGCAAGTCAGTCTACAACAAAAAAAGTACAAAAAAAACCACCTAACTCTACAGTGGCACATCTTTTAAATCTATTCTCTCTATGCATGTCTTTCATTAACTCTCTCTTTCTGCTTCTCATCGATGTCATTTCCTTTGTTCTCTCATTTACACATACAATCACTCCATATACCTTTCAATGGTTCATTCATATCAACTTCCTACATACCTGTATGTTGAGATACTGAATACACGGTGTCACCACACTGCTTCCCATTGTCAATTGGATTGAGGCACTCTGGAAAAGGTAAAATGCATCAACAAGAAAGTTTAAACAACTACAGAGATACACAATGCAACATTTAGACTACAGTAATTGTGAAGCAATGTTAACTTAACTGAGAGTGTGAATCATATCAGGTGTTTAACATAAAGCGTTTTGTAGTCAGTGTATGTATATATGGTCAGAGTTGGAGTTTGTTGAGTCAGTTGTCTTGTTGTTGCCCTTTGGTTTACTATTAAGACTCTCATAAGAAGTGGTCAACTTGCTGCATGTTTTGGGCTTGTGTGGGCCACTGAGATCAATGCGACATCTAGAGAGATACACAATGGTACATAGAACATGACATGCTCTCCTTCACATTGTCGAGACTGCTGCGTGCAATCTCAGTTGGCAAAAAGTGTGAAATTGATCAGTAATAGTTCTCCCAGAAATGGATGCATCGGTATCAAAAATATAGCTACAATAGACAATTTTAGAGAAAGGAACACTTTGGGTATCACATCAAAAGTACAATTGAGAAAGTTATCCTGCATGTGATCAACCACAAATACATGCTTAATAGTGTATAAGAACAAACATTGACCTGGAGATTGAATAAAAACCATTGCAGTTATTCGGATTACCTGGCATTAAGAAATAGACGTAGTCATAGTGAATGGAATCGTATGAGAATGCTTTGATTGACTTGTTGTCTGACAGATACTGGTAGTGAATACTCTGTAATAATTAAGAAGACAAATACTCCAAAATTACAATTGAGAACACACAAGCATGTTCCAAAATAACGTACAAAATTAAAGAACTCCACATGTACACAACACACACATCTGTGCTGTGGATCTAGCTTTTGCTAACTCTTTCTTCTCTTAGTACACACCATTGCATTGATTCTATATTCTCCAACACACAGCTGGGCAGTTACAAGTTCTAAAGATTCCATAGATGATGGATGTACAAATTGTAACATGCATTCATTATGGGAAGTGTTTTTGTCATAATGAGGCCTCAAACAAATGGGCAGCTCATCTTCATCTTTGAGGTACCAGATGTAGCAAAAATATTCCAGTGGTGTTTGCCAGTGTGAACTAATCCAGGAAGTGAATGCAGTTGACACAATCCCTTGTTGCCAGACAAGACCCCATTGATCAATGCACATGCATGCAGGACTATTTTCTGTTATTACTTTCGTCAGGGCAGCCAGGGATTGACTGATGATGGGTCCTCCATCAATTATTGCATGCGTGTGTCTCAGTAAGGACTTGTCTTCACAACGGCAAAACACATCACACACAAATGGCGAAGGGTGAGACGAAGCTACTGATGAGCAACTGACTAGATTCTACAATGATTGTAAGCTATCAATCAAATTGAGTCACAATTCAACGACAAGCAGTACTGATCTAATTAGCACACTTGAAGTGAGTCGGATATGTGTTACATGTTCAAAGCATTTATGTAGTATGTCATATGAGCGTGTATACTAGCAGCGTTCACCTCTCGACATGGTCAGCCCATCTTTGTATAAAGACAGGCTGACCATAACACCATGCCTGTCCTGTACCTACGTTTCCTGTATGCGTACCGGCGTTGATCTCTCTGAAAAGATTTCCCTGGCCCTGGCCTCAGGATGCATAAACAAGGCAGGGTCTGGGAGGGCTCCATGAGTGTGTGCCACTTGTTCATAAAAATACCACAATGTGCTTACCTCTAGAAAGACTTCATAGTCAAAGCCATAATTTGTTGCCTGAAACCGAACACCTGTCTTGTCCAACTGCAAGAAAAACACAAAACACACTGCATCATTTGGTGTGACCTGATCAATTGATTAAAACACATGGCATCATTTGGTGTGATCTGATCAACTGATCAAAACACACTGTGTCATTCAGTGTGACCTGATCAACTGATCAAACCACACAGCGTTATTTGGTGTGATCTGATCAACTGATCAAAACACACTGTGTCATTCAGTGTGACCTGATCAAATGATCAAAGCACACACCATTATTTGGTGTGATCTGACCAACTGATCAAAATACACGGCGTTATTCGGTGTGATCAAAACACACGGTGTTATTTGGTGTGATCAAAACACATAGTTTCCTCTTTCCGGGTATGAGTATAGACAAGGTTGCCTCTCCTCCTGAGGATCAGTGATCAAGCCTTCCATGTCTCTCCAATACAACTGACTTCCCAAGGCAAGAAACAGCTATGAAGGCAGACTAGCACAAGCTCTGTTAAACCCAATTGTTCAATCGAACCTCTTGGCCAGCTGGGCTCAGCAAAAAAAGCAGTGTGTTTTCTAGCACAACACATACTGTGCTGCAAATATGACATTACTAGCATGGATACTCACATGCAAGTAGTCTCTGGCTTATATCCAGTTTGCCAGATTGTCAAATGGGTTTCTACCGGCTAAACATGATGAAAACCTGTCAGATCTATAAGGCGTTCATGGTTTTGCATTTGTTCTACATACACTTGCTTACCAACCCTGTATTTATGTGAATTCTCTCATCCTGTTCTTCATGTCCTGAAAAATTAATGTTAGACTGCAGTTTGTGCATGAGCATAGTGGTACCATCTGCTACAGGTGTTTGTGTTGGTACAGGTGTTTGTGTTACACTTGGATCTCAGTGACAGCCGCTAATAATTACACATGTTTGTGTTACACTTGCATTGTACATTTCCCCTACAATTGTGTCTTTATAAGCTATGCTTTTTCATGAAGTTGTTCATCTTTCTGAACTCCAAATAAAACCTATCTTAACACCATCAACCAGTACTAGTCAGGTGCCATTTGATAAAGTGAGAAAGAAAACAGATTAAATTCAAGCTATATTCCCATAGCACATGTATTCCATGTACATGATACGTTCAGGGCATACTGCTCTAAATTAGATATTCTATGATAATTGTACTGCACTGTACCATAATGCCGGGCTCTGCTTGCCATAGTCTGGCAATGTATATTATGGCAATGGCATTACAACTACGTGGTGCACAGTTTTTTCATGCACCTGTTCTTCAATGCACTTCCTGTACAGACCTTACCAAACAACTCATTCTCCTTTTCTATTTGCCCACATTAAGACCATTGGAGTGACAGAATGTGAGAGGGCAAGAAAGAAACACATCGCACAGAAGAACTGTATCACTCGCAAAATGGCTACTCATGTACAAGGTATAGCACAAAGTCTACTTCAGGGATTGATGCATATTACACAATGCATTACAGTTATCCAGGGAGAGAATAGATGTGTTCAATTAATCACACCATACCACTGCTATCAATTCAATGCCAAATTGTCCCTGTTGTCAATGTCATCACATTAGGAAAGCACAGGCCAGATAGACCCAATGCAAGCAGGGTGAGATGGATAGCCTCACCAGAATAACTGGACATACACAGACACGCAATACGTCCATGCATACATATCCTTGTGATTGCATCATATGTTTCTCAGGTCTACATCAACACAACAGTACTATAATCTTATACACAAGTGGCACAGGGACATGGAATCCTTACAGGCCCTTCCTAGGTATTGTAGACCCAGGAGAAAACTTGGGTGTCTGCCGAGGGAGATCGATCGCCACGGATGCTAGCATCATGAGTACAGGAAACACGAATACGGGACGTACCAATCTAGCACCATGGCCAAGAGCGTACAAGGATGTACGCCATACCACCTTGTACACTATTGTGTGGGAAACCATGTTTTTGAAGAAGAAAGGACCACCAAAGAACAACTGAGCGAAGAACAACCCTTTCTCACTCCCCGGCCCCAAAACTCAGTACTTTTATTGGATAAGTATATACTGGTATTTTGCAAAAACATCACTCTTCACCAGCACAAAATTTGTTTGGCGATGTTTCGGCCAGTCAGCTCCAACCTTCATGATTGTCAGGCGACTCAAACCCCTTTGACGATTCACACAAACAATGATATTGATTCACTCGCCATTGGTTGGTGAGTTTCCCACCCTTCCTCTATCGATAGATGTATCCACTGACACGCTTACATCATGAATCAGCTTGCTCATGGCATGTACATCACCAAGCTCGTCGCTCGATACGCATCATGGTTAAGTCAGTTCCAATGCAAACTCTTGCAATAATGTCCCAAAAGTCTTCTCGAGTCCTGGGGTGTCACACATTGTGTGACAACCAAAAGAGAATGTAGGCACTCAACAGGGTACTCCATACGAACCATGCGTAATTTGGGCAGGAGGGGGATTGCAGCTCCCGTAATCAGTGCCCCCATGACACATTCACGCACAGATGCCCAATAATATCTGTGGGAACCCCTCTCTAGTCCTTATAGGGCATGACTCGGGTTAATTAAAGACCATTGTGCCAAGGTGTCTGTGACGCTCTGAGATACAGAGAATGGCAAAAGGTATAGACCCACCACTTTCATAGGGTCGGAGAATGTACAACCCAGGTAAGTGTAGGCTATATTAGAACTTTCCAATGTCCTTCCCCTGAGCCAAACGACAATGGAGCCTGCTTGGCTGCCTTCTCCCCAATCTCAGGGCTTCCTTACATGCACTAGCCCTTGCCATCGTCACTGCTTGCTTCACAATTGTGTACAGGATCATACCACACCATCCAGCTGCTTGGTTGCATACGGCACGCACTTTCCATGACCGTATAACTGTATACGCTTACTATAACCGCCATACATTTATTGGAATTACGCCAGCCAACTTGGACCTTGGCTCTGTACATAAAAAGAAGTGGTTGAACTTTTTTGTTCATTCATCAGTATGTAGCAAGACTTTTCAGAACAGTGCGTACTAAGATTTTTCGAATGGCGAAGAGAAAATGCTGGCTGACCACCGCACAGAGAGTGATAAATGCTGAGGGAACCAGATGAGCAGCCAAAAGAATAGCATCCAGCATCAAGAAGGAGAGGTCAAGACCCAAGACTCGCTCTTCATGCATGGAACAGATGAGCAGTCTTAGAACTTAAGACATCACATCTGACACTGGAAGCGTCTACGGTGTGTGCACCTTTGCATAAATGGGTGCATGTGTTGTGACAACTCAACATTCCCCTTGGTCAACGGACTTGACCTGCAGATGCCACAACAATTTCCTAAGAGGGAACTTTGGACAAGCGCTGTCAGAGGGGAAACATATCATTACTTCATTACTACTATATAAATTGTTAGTGCTTGGTCCACACTATGCCGTTCGTTGTTTTGATTGGTCTGTCATAACTATGGTGACATCGCAAGCTCCAAATGCATGCAGGCGCCTGTACATGTAGCTGCATAGGCACCAACACATGCAGCACAGACCATATTACTGTATTGCCGCACTATCGTGTACAGAGCGTACAATTTAGCAGGAAAACAATTTGGCACATAGGAAAACCCACACGGATGGTTATTAAGTACAGCAGGTGCGTGATATGTATGTGTAGCTGCGCAAGCAGTACTGTCATGCATGACTGTACTTGTACACACAGCCGAGAAGGGCCTACGCAGTGATGTACTATTATTACGTCACTTTGCAACAGGCACTATCACTTGTTTCAAAAAAAGTCCAAGGCAGAAAAATGCAAGTTTGAAAGTATATTTTGCCATGTGCTGTCACCGGGTAGGCCCTTCTAGTTATTATAATTAGCTAATTACAAGTATACAGCTATACAAACAGACTCACCTGGAGAGAAAGCTCTTTAACCTGCACAGAATCACAAGTAGCAGATCTTAGATTTACTCGATGTTGACAACTTGAACCAAAAGTTAGTGTTGCTGATTTGAGGTTTGCAAGAGACACTCTGTCCGCTGGCAACCAATAATAGTCGACAACAAGAGATCTCTGACGAGTGACAGACTGCCGTGTGCACAAGGAGTTTCTATCAAATGAGTAGTTGGCAGTTCCATCTGAAATTTTTCACAAAAAGAGAAAAGGTGTCCCAAAGGGAAATAAACTTACTGTGTGACTACTGTATGAACAGTTAAATTGATAGTATTCTATGGTAGCTGGTAACACTCCCTTAGGAGCAAAACCCAATCAGACAGAATTTAATGAAAAAAGTAAACCAGATGGCCATGTTGTTTCTGTTCATACACACCTGTATTACAAGAAAGCAAACAAGGAGAAAAGACATAAGCACAAGTAGAGCGAGAGAGAATGCTGCATGAACGAAAAGAAAAAGTGATGCTTCCTCTGGCTGTCCTTGTTGCAAATCAAAAAAAAGAAAAACAGATCAAGAGGAGTAAGGAGACAGCAATGGTGATGCTGCCCAGGAGGGTTCAGAGCAGGGAAAAACAAATTGTATATACAAAGGAACAGAGGGTTGTGACTTGGGGTAGCTTAGTACACAGATGTTTGGGACAGATTGTAGCTGGGAGGATTGAGGTAAGGTTAGTAAAGTTTGAACAGCAAAGGAAGCCTCAGGAGCCAATCTCTAAAGTGATAAGTTTGGGCTGGTAAGGCATGCATCTGTGAGGTGATTGATTAGAAAGGAATAGTGAGTCCAATTAAACAAGTAGAACTTGTTTGTTTGGAGAAAATGCAAGTATATTAATATTATTTCTTAAAAAGCATAAAACCTCAGTAATAATTTCTCATCTTATTGCAATTGTGATGGTGCTTGTAAACTGACTTCTTTGTCCCTCTCTAAAGAATGGCAATTAACAGAGCCCTGATGTCTCCATGCCAAACATGCACACATGCACAGACACACATACACACGTACACAAACATGGAGACAAACACACATGTACATTGCCACATACATGTAAACCAGTCATGTAAACCAGTGCAAAATTAACCATCTAACACTAAACATACACATACTGAAAGCTTGGCAGGCCACCATGCATGAGATATTTTCCAGCTGTAGATAAATGAAAAGACAGGGGGACAAGCACACACTGAGCTCATGCTAAGAAAAAAAGAAAGGGGTAGATGCCACAACAACACCACTGGGAACACTGCTGTTCTCAGCCTCCTAATTTTTTGTTTCCTTCCAAGAATTCAATAATTTAACACATCAGTTGTCCTCTACTAACAAAGATATGTCACAGAACATGCCTCATGCACTTGCAAGTACTGTAAGTTTAACAGACTGGACAGCCATCACTGCTATTAGTAAGCATAAACCAGTCATCGGTGGTGTCCAGTTTTTTCACTTAGATACAAAGACAGCAAATGAAGAGCTCTCACTATTTCACACCATATCACAGTATCACACACGATAAAAAAAAGTGTCCAGAAAACACTCACACATGATTTTGAGCGGCACAGAGTACTCCAGTCTACATGAGGAAGAGTGCAGTAGTGCTTGCACGCCGCAGTTGCAACATTATTTAGAACAGCTGCACCCTGCGTGACAAGAGATGGCACAGAAGACATAACCATTCAAAAATTGTTACATATTATCATCCTGAGATGGTAAAGAAGATATCACCATTCAAAGAGTTATATATTAGCAACTAGGAAAGAGGGGTGTCAATGCAAGAGGAGGGCAGTAAGGAGAGGGAGACATTGCATTTTCAATGTGGGCCTCGGCAGGGTTTAAACATAACATATTCAATAATTCTAATAACACTACATTTTCAGAATAATTTTTCAGCAATCTGACAGTTCTTGCCAGGCTTAATTGTCTGTTCTTGTCACTCAATGACCAATAAACTCTTGCTGATAACTCTCAATTGTCTGTTCTTATCGCTTGATGACCAATAAACTCTTGCTGATAACTCTCAATTGTCTGTTCTTGTCGCTTGATGACCAATAAACTCTTGCTGATAACTCTCAATTGTCTGTTCTTGTCGCTTGATGACCAATAAACTCTTG
>JAOWAW010101939.1:0-15246 GCA_028565695.1 Nicola tetela
TCTCTCACTCTCTCTCTCTCTCTTTCTCTCTCTCTCTACACCCCCCCTCAATGCAGCCATTGCATTACACCTGATCCTATACAAATCTGTTACTACCCATTTACATAAGTCAAATAAATTTGGCACCTTGATGATTTTCCCAGCCATAATTCAAGGCAACCAACATGGACATTTTGCTTGCTGAAGGCCACCATAGAAAACAGCAGGCAAGCTTAATCCTTGGCTTTTTATTTCTGTGGACCATTGAGAATTATATCAAGAATGGTGTAACATGTGTGGCAGGTAAACTAATAGAGTCTAATAAGGTACAAACCTTGATAAATGCCAAGTGAAAAGTATTGACTCAACCAACCTGAGAGAATATGACTTGACGGAGTGCGGCATCAACAAAGTGAATTTGACCACCTCTGCATCACGACAGCAAATAAATCTTAATAAGATGAGTGAATACAACGACTTCAAAAGGAACAACTGATTGAACTCTAAACCACCTTGTTTTCAAAGACTTTCCAAATGCCTAACTAATTATGAACCCCTTCCCCTTTTATCAGCCAATGACCACCATTAGAGTCAAATGTGTGATGCCAGCAAACAGCAAAAGTAAAATCAGGGGCAAACCAGTTCACAGTTCCTTTTTCAAGTTGGAGGTGATTGGCTCTGATTATACCAGCTGCAAAGAGATCTTTTCCGTAAGTTAACCAATGATGTCAATACAAATCCCTTTAGCTGTTTCTCAAACAGACACCATTCTAACCAAGAGAATCATAACCTATCATTTTCTCATTCTTTTCCTCTACTTTTTACCAGCAAAAGAAAAATCTCAAGGGCAAAAGGAGAAAAAAATGAAAGCAAACCACTCCACTTCAATTAAGAGCAGATTTTTTGCAGGTCACCAAACTTAGAGATGAAACAGTCATCTTACCTGTCTCCAACAACTAAAAAAGTTGAGCAAGTGCTCCATGCTGAACAGTCGACTACATTTTCTGAAAAGTATATAGCAAAGAAATACCATACAGAGTAATAATGTGAGCCAGTACATTGTAAATCCTAAAGTTTAGCAGATCACACCAAGAGGTATTTAGTTTTTCCCAAAGTTCATCTTTTCACAATCACAGCATCTGACATTAAAGGCAAATCCCAGACTTGCAGAATTTACAGAACATGGATAGCCAAGGGATCGAGGTGCCTTAAAGTACTGCTAACTTACTCTCTGCAAAAGAAAAAAAAACAATTGCGATGCTAATCATCTAGAAAGAGGTTGTTCGCTTGTAGAACAGGCACTGCACCCACAGTACACTAAATTATGCCCAGGCCATCCAACATGGCAAATACAATGGCACACTGGTTACAACTACTACCATTGCTAAATTAGCATGGTTTTCAGATGTCCAAGCCCCTTTGGATAGTAACACCTTTTAACCTCAAACATTGCTCGGATTACTGCCCAATGCCAGCATTTGTTCATTTGCTTCTCTTCCAGTCATTGAAAGTACTGTCCTACACAGATAATACTGTAAAAGAAAGTGGACCTAAACCTGCAAAACAATACCAACACTGTCCCATACTTAGGTTTTCTAAATGTCAAAAAAAAAACAGTGCTGACATGACTGCTCAATTGTTCAAACATTATTAAAGTTTCCTCAACAAATTGATATTTGATATTTGAACAGCCATACATTCAGTAAAATGTTTAAGAAAATCAGCCACACTGGTCCAGTAATTGCTCTGTATCAATTCGAAGCTTCCATACATGTACAACGTGGCCCACCACACTATCAGGCCTGCCGATGCCACTTACGTGATTTCCCTGAACACTTCAAGCCTGTTAAGTATACAATAATTTCTGAGTGCAAGGCATTATAGGGGAGTAAAGGTCTGAGGCACATAAAAGCTGAGGCTTTTATCTGAGGGCCTCTATTTGCCTATTACACTGAGCACAAGGAAATTATTGTACTTATATTACCTGTCGCGGATTTTGATATTAAAAAAAAGCAGCCATTATTTCCAATAAACGCCGCTTTAAGCGGTCATTAAGGGTGCATAATACTCAAGTTGTAAAAGTATGGTATCAAATGGGAAAATTTCGATAAGCGCTGTTGAGAGGTGATATAAGCATGTATAGTATATTCATTGCAGCCAGCACTGCTCAGTAGTAGCACAAATGCGTTAGAATGCAATGCAACTGTTATGCTGTGCTCACAAACCAGAGATGGATATTAGCAGTGTTCGTTCGCGGGCAGAATATTCGTTAGGATGTTTGTTTCTTTAGCGACGCCCAGTAAGGCGCAGCACTGAAGAAAACAGTTGAGTCTTACTTTTTCTGTGTTGCTTGTGCTAATGCGTCTGGATGCGCAAATTAACTAATAGCCGCTGAGACGCTAATTGTGGGTTCACAATATAATGGTGGAGTGTAACTAATAATACTGATAAAAAAAAAAAAAACAGTCAAATCAAATGTTAGAAAATGGCAACTACTTAAACCGAGCTAACTGGGCAAGAGCGGTCGAGTGTGGCCCTCATGAAAGTGCTTAAAAACTTCATCCTTCTACACCCCCTTGTGCTTTAACGCTTGCCATTGTGGATGCCCGGAAGACGCATTGTGTGAATACCTTAATCATATGATAAAGCTCACAGTAGAAGAACCACGAAGCTGGTGTGGTGTAGCAGCATGTTTACAACAAACAAATAGGTAAACGGAATGGCATCTGAGATGTTAGAAATAGACAGGCAATCATAACAACAACAAAAAAAGCCATAAGCTTACCAAGCTGTAAATGAAACACATTATCATGTTGTTCTTCCTCGATCACAAAGACGTTGGAATCCAAGCACACGCAAACTCGATTACGAAAAGCACAGGAAGACAACATCGGAGCTCGTTCAGCCTGCCAACAGGGATTCCATTATAGTCCTGGTGAAGAGCAGCCCTATTTGACTGTGCTTGTCTCTAAACCAACCTTTCCCCCAGCTGACACTCGAGCAACAGTCTCGACTTGATACGCGCTGTTCTGGGCTGAGATTCCTGCATGGCTCTGCTCTTCTTCGAGGGAAGAGGGAATCTCTATTTCGCCCCAAAGCATGGCTACATCAAGAACGTTTTCTCCCCCACAAATGACATGAGATTACGACCATCGGCGTTTTCCCAGATAGCTGTGGACCAGAATCTAGAGCTAAAGGCGTTGTATTTTGGACTCATCTGTAATCAACTTCTTTCAACTTTGCCGCGCTTCTCGGGCCACAACCCATCACCATGGTCACAGCCTGAACTCGCTATGCCATGACAACCGAGAAGAAAGCGCTAGCGACGCGAGCGACACCAACGTAGTGAAGATCGACATAGCTATCACCTGTAGTAGCGTCGGAGCTTGAACTAGCCTTTGGAGTCGTAAGTTGGACAACTCACTGTTTTCTCTGCCTTTACATAAAAAGTGACGACTGGCTGAACGTAGATCAGGAAAAGGGCCACCTCGCCCGAGTGCAATGTCAGGTATGTCTGTCAACTGACAGCTGTATCGTTTGTGAGCTGTCAGAGTTGCCTATACATCTATAAATAAAGTAAAAAGTACAGCGAAGTACATCTGCCTTAGCACCGATATTCTCCAGTTTCTGTCATAAATTTTCTACAGGTGTCTCCCCTAAAAACTGTATTCTTGCTCCAGGATATCGTCCTAATGTAAGATGAAGCGCTGCAGCAGGCAGTCTAAATAATTTATGTGCAAAAATAAAATCACATATCCGTACATTTTAATTCCCTTTCGGTCTGAAATGCACTGATTGGAATAAAAGACTAGTGGAATGAAATGGGAAAGAGATCCAAGATGAATGTTTCCCCAAATATTTTAAGGGTGGTTCTACCCTTCGGCGGATTTCAGCAACCAGATGGAAATGGTCGTAACATTAGATACTGGTTGAAAGACCTTGGCTGGAAGAAGTGAAAGCTGAAAACTGCATTGTGGTAACGTCAATTGTGACCAAGATATGGGCAAAAATAATGCTGGACAAAAACTTTAACTTTGATTTTTGATGTGCAAGATATCCGCCTAATTTGTTTCACTGTAGCTTCTGTTTAGGGGGGTTAACAATACGATACTACAGTTTTCAAATTCCCAAGTCAAACTTGTAGAATCAGGTGCTTTAAGAATTTCATCATTTTTACCCTGCCTTGGCTGCATGTCTTGGCTTTGACTTAAAGAGGAGGTGGAAAAACCACCTTTCATAATACTGCTCAATGGTCAGAGAGCCTCTGTAGAAAATTTGAAGTTGATAGGGTAAGAAACAGCTGAACTATGATGAGTTGAAGTTGATGAAACTCCGTTTTGAGAAAACAGCATTTAAAATATCCCGCCATGCAGCTGGAGGATACGAACTCGTGGTTTTGATGCAGCCCTCAAATTGAAAAATTGCCCGTTTCTGCCCAGCCAAAAGCCCTACCCAGAAGGCAAGTATTCTGACTTCACAAGTTCCCTAGGTAGATCACTACCATAAGCAGGTTTAACCTCGTTCAGCTATAAGAGCTCAAAATTCAGGGGCACCAAAGGCTGAAGGCTACAAAGGGCTTTGTGCGGGCATATTGCAAAATTTATTGGACGTGATGCAAGAAAACTGACAGCCAGGCAATATTTTTAACTTTTGACACTGCCACCTGTTAGAGATAATTTGAGGGAAGTGCTTTTTGGTAATAACTCACATATGGTTGCAACAGCACATTCAAGGGTTAGAACTACCCTTAACATAAATCAAGAGTGCAGAAACAAGAGTGTGCAACTCCAAGGCAAATATATCTTTTACATGCATTGGCCAGTAGCATGTTTCGCTAATCGAGGGCTTTTGCACAGCCTTACTTTCCACCATGGACATGACCCTACTGAAGTAGGTGAAGCCGCTCCAATTCTGCCCTGATTATTTTAAGACCCTGGCTGAAGGAACAGCAAAGCTGCCTGGCGTCATTCAGAAAACAAGCATCCAAATTGGGTTTAAACCTGCCACAAATTGCCACCTCCTGAATAGAAATTGTGCACATGCGTGCTAACCATCTGCATCACAGAAGTTCGTTAGAATAGTAAGATGATCTGTTGCAACGGTGAAATTCCAAGTCATGTGAACAACAGATTGCCCATCAGGCAGTTTCTTCCTAAACTAATCATGGCCACAGACCATGTGTGTGTGGGCGCTCAGTGTTTCTCATATGTCAGAGTTAGAAGCTCTTCAACACCTGCCTTCCTGAAAGCTAGTGTTTGGGTGCACATGCCTCTTCTTGCTGAAAAGATTGTCTTGTTTGTTCCAGGCAGGAGCAAAAGCAAGAAGGCAGAAGGAGAAAAAGCAGCAAAAGAGGACAAAAGTAAGCTCACTCTTTGCAAAGGGACTCAGTGATAAGGGAACGTGGCAAATTATAAACTGCAGTATGCATATCGATTGCCATATACATGTACATGCATATAGTTTGCTGCAAGCTCCAGTTACCATAGTGACCAGCAGACAATCAGGAACCTCTCTGCATATACAGGTGTACATGCTCATCTAGACTTGCTAAAAATTAGTGTATGCAGTTGTGTTGTTGTTACTGAATTTTTTATATTCAGTTGGCAACATTAACAGACAGATGTCTACTTTTAAGACAGCAAAAACAACATTAACAAGTGGCAAGAAACATGACTGTATTACTGTAACAAACGAATGTTGAGATGACACTTTGACAATACAATTTTCCTAAACTTAGATAATGTGGATACAATCCTACACTCAGAAGGTTATGAGTTCCACAAGATAGAGGATCGACATGCAAAACCATTCCTAGCAATTTTATGCAATGCCCTTCAAGGTAAAAGGGAAGACGTTGGCTGAGCACATGTGGAATGATAAGAGTATCGTTGCGGCTGAAATAAGCTGTTGATCACTCGGATCGCACACCTTTAACAGCTAGAAAGACAGTGTCCAGAGTCAGTGGTGAATACCATCCTGTATAAAACGGTATCATGGTACCATGGAATGCAACCTTTTCATTTCGATCTAACTTCTCTTTATCATTATAAACTTAAAACAATGTACCTGCATGAGTTTTTACATGTGTATACAAGTTAGTTCTGGTGATGCGCACTGTGCGTGCCCTGGCCATGCATGGCTCAATCGCCACACGCACCGCTCACTGCAACACATACATGCATGCATGACATAACTGCATGTAAGTCTACATGGTGCACCCTAGTGGTGTTCAATAAGGGCGAGCATGAGCTTTCTGTCCGCGTCACAAAGCCGTGTCGCTGCATTTCTCAAAAAAAATGACTGTGAGACTGCAACAGGTTTACATACCTCAACGAAGATTTGTGACAGAAAAAAGGTTTGAATATCCATCATCTCTAAGGAAAATTTGAATAATCATTTAATTTATTTCATTACTAAATTTATCACTACTTTTGAAAGGAAATCCATAGTGACTCCTGCTTTAAGTTTACTCCTATACAATACGTTCAAAACCCTTTCTCAAGGACACCATTGCACTGGAAGTGGGGATGAATTCAGCCATCACACCATAAATGTTGCTGTATTGCATTAACATTGTGGTGAGACCCAGTCAAGAATAACCATGAGAATCTAAGAGAAATGTGAGAACGTTATCAGTTTCAACAGAAAATGATGATCTAGATCCTTAGAAAGCAAAGCAGCTGATGAGAAAGTCCTGCCAATGTGTACATGTGTAATCTTTCTATGACAGCAACCACGTGTTTTTGATTTTATTGGATGTTTATTTACCACCAATCTTGCAGACGGAGAGCCTCCAAGAGATACATTCATCTTTGCCAATGGAGACAAATATGGTAGGCTTGAAATGTTCTGTATGTGCATGTGCTATTATTTCCAACGTCCTCCAAGCAGCAGTGCAATTAAAATACATCTACACGTATGATGAAGCAAAGCATGCAATAGGCAGTGGGCAGTCAGTTCCTGCTGTCAACTTGCCAGTGTGTTCTGTATCTCCCTGTTAGATCATGTTACATGTCCCTTCTTAGCAGTCAACAATACAATGAGTAACTAATTGTTGCAAAAACTACCACGAAAACCTTATAACCCTACGCATATACTGATATAATCACCAATTTACTAAAACATTGATAACTTTACTGCTTATTGTTTTACGTACTGATGTAAAGGTTAGAAAAATGAGAAATTTCCCTCTTCTTTGGCAAAATTTCAACCCCAGCAAGCACTCATGATCACCACAGAGGGAGCCGTGGACATTGTTACATGGGAAATTAGTTTTTGCCAGTTCAGAGTTTCTTCTTCATTTTCACTTGTAATTCTGCAAACTTAGCCCACCTTCACTGCACCTGGTCTATGACTTGAGGATGGTCCATTTCTTCTTCAGCTGATCCACTCAAGCTGTTTACTGCTTTCAGGTTTTTCTTTTTGGCTGACAAATCACAAAAAGGTGCACAGAGAAAATCATATGAGGAAAGCAACTGACAACGAGGTACATAAGCTTTGGAACTGAAGTTCCAAAGGCCAAGGAATGGCCTGGAGAAAAGAATTTGATAAATGCATACAATAAAAGCATTGTAACCATGAATTCACTCTTTAACAGACTGATCTGCAAATAGGGCTTTGTCTTTTTCATCTCCCCCCAATTTACCCTGGTCTGTTATTGAAGCATAGTCTGCCATTTTCAAAAACACAATATTGGTGATAACTTGACATGTTTGTTCCAGTTGGTCAATACATATCAAGAGCAGACAAAAGCATCCAACGTCACGGTGCAGGCCAGCACATGCTAGCAGATGGGACAGTGTATGAAGGTCTATGGAAGGACGACATGCTGTTTGGACATGGTGTGTTGCTTGACAACTATACTATGCAAATCCATGAATGATCACAAATGCATAGACATCCTGCAACGGCCTAGCATATGAAAGTCAGCACCGTCTGTGGCTGGAGTTTCAAGTTTCAGAGATGGAACCGCCATCAGCATTGACAGTGCTATTTGGAAAAATAAATTTGAAGACTTAAAAGGCAAAACTTATTTAACACTTGTGATATTTCAGAACTGTCATGATTTTTTTTTTCAGAGTTAATTGTGAGGATTGCAGCAAAAATGAATAGCCTCTTCTTCCTCTGTCTCTTCAGGAAAAATCACTTATACATCAGGGGCATTTTATGAAGTAAGTTAACTTAACACCTGCAGATCCATTCTCACAAGTACTGGACAATAAGTAAATGCACCAAGGGCAAAGGATATGAGGTATCATTTTACACAGGGGGCTTCTCAAGCTGCCCACTTACCAAGTCTACTGAACTTCAGTGAAAATACTCAGGAGTTCATTTAAGCGATAAATTCAAGCATGCAGCTTATTAAATCGTGGGACTTTGTGAATGTAGTGAAAATTACTACAGTGTACTGAGTTGCATGCAAAAAGTTTGTTGTTTTACAATATCATCAGAAGCTGTTTCATGATACCATCCCGACAGAGTTGTTGAATTTGTCAGCCTGTTAACCATCCATACATTTGCATGTCTTTCTCTGTATGCTAGGGTGAGGTACAAGGCAATCAATACAGTGGTCAAGGAACTTACTACTGGCCAAATGGTGCCTCACTGACTGCCACTTTTGAAAACAGCAGGTGAGAAAGTACATAGCTATAAACAGCAAGGAAACAAAGTCCCTGATGACCCACAGTAGCCATGTTTTTCAGCCACTTGTGGGCAACCTCTGCTCCTACGAGTCATCATTTTGTATTCAGTTCAGTCAGTCTTGCCAGTCAACCTGACAACATTCACGATGTTTTGCTTGCTGCACACCTCTTTGGAGGCATTCAAACAACATCAAAAATGGCTTAAGTCTGTTAAAATTACATGTATAAAATGGACACTATCAATACACAAAGATTAACCAACTGATTGTATCCATTTTCAGCCAGTAGTCTACTCAGTGTTCTACTGTTCGTTTGTTTGCATGCCCAAAGAAGCCTGTAGCATAAGACAATGAAGATAACTTCATGCTGTAAGACATCAGGCTGATGAGAAGATTACAGCCTAGATGATCAAGTCAACCCAGTCAATATTTAGTATCCCTCTAATAATGTCTGACCAACACACAGCCAATCTCACTATCCTAAACAAGTCTTCTACTACGTCTTCTGCAGAGCCTGTGGAGCTGTCGATTACAAAGACCCAGATGGTCGCCACTGGTTAGGAGAGATGGATGGAAAGAGAGCTTCAAATCTGAGACTGCGCCTTGAATGAGATACTGCCACATACATGTATACGCAACAGAGCACCATATAGCATCAAGCTACAAAGCACAAATACATTATAATTAATTATTGTGATACTGTATGTAAGGCTATAACAGCATGCGCTACAAATCAGGCTGCTAAACTTATGACCCTCACACAACCTTCAGATCAAATTCCTTCTTTAATTAAACTTTGAAGAGTTTTCAGTCATAAAATGAGGTCATGAGTGTTTGAAATCAGAGGAAACAGATTGTGATGAACAATGTTGATGAGTGACAGAAAACTGAGAGAAAGACAGTGGCAGTGGTTAATGGGAGAGAATTCACAGAGAGCACAGAAAGACTGTAACAGAGAGCTTGATAATGATAAGCAATCAGTAAAAGATGAAGGGACATTTAAAATTTGTTCATCCACATAAAGTCCTGCTTTTGAAAAAAAAATGAAAGTCTGCTGGAAGTAAATATATACCTATCATCCTTTACTGCCCCAAAACAATCCTCGGAACAAACCAGTAAATCCCTGCGCCTGCTTCTCAACACGGTGCGAAAGATCAGGATATTCAATGTGGTTCAGAGCAAGGTCAAAGAACAAAGGCTTGCACGGCGTCGGCTGAAAGCTCGGAGGGAAATCAATCACTCTGGGTTGTCTTGTGGTCAACCCAGGGTCTGTGTCCAGTGCATTTAGACGGTCAAGCAATGGCTAGAAGCGCAAAGAGCACAAACAGCAATGTAAGCAGGAGGACAGCCCAAACTACTACAAAGAAAGGTAAGTGCAAGACTCCAGGCAAAAGAAAAACAGCAACCAATTGCCTACTGCAAATGACTACTGACAGACACAAAAATTCAGATAGGGTAATCCCATACAAAACAACCACACAACCATACCTTGTCAGCAATGGCAAGCTCCTGCATCTTCACAGTAAGCTGTTCTGTGTCTACAGCACAAAATGCCATAGGAACAAACCATCTCACACACAATAAATGAGACTTTCAATAAGTTTCAAGAACCCTTCTTCTTCCATGGTCAAAAAAAGTAGAATTGACAGCATACACTGTTGCTTGAGCCACGGACCACATCAAGTCACAGCCAAAATGGCTGACGAGCATGGCGAGTAGGCCAGCACCCTTCTATACTCTAGCAGGTCTGTTCAAAGCAGCTGTTCATAAAAGATAGCAACTGCTAAAAACACACAGTCCTGCACAGAATGTGTATCAGGTGTAGAGTCCACTATTTCTTGATAACTGAAATCAACATATACGGAATAGTATCATATTTTGTTATGAAGCAAATTGCAAACTTAAGTTTCCTGAAATATGAGAAAACAGAAACAATGAGTCAATGACATGGCCCTTACAGTCATCAACTCACCAGAACCAACACTCGCATCATGTACAACACCAAACCCCAAATGAGAATGACCCTTGAAGCTCTAACTACTAAGTCAAACAAACATTCCTAGCAAAAGACATACCCAATATGGAGGAGGCGTGAGCAGCACAGAGTCGACCTTGTACAACACTTGATAAGCGCGTAAGTGCACTGATATCGCTCTGCAAATACACATCAAAAACAAATAGACCAACTCTGAGCTACATGTACATCCAAAATATGTGCCTTGACAAATCCTGTCCTGAGAACAGATACAATCCTGACTACAAATACTTTTTTTACAATAAACCACACACACTGGCTTTTTGGCACTTCTTCTTCTCACCTTGATGGTCAAATGCAAACACTGGGAATAGTGAGCATGTGCCTCTTTCACGTACAACAACGTTTTCTCATAAAGAGCTAACGCCTCCCGCCACTTCCTTGCCAGCCCATAGCTTTCTGCAATGTAGAAGCAGCTGAAAGAAGGAATGCAGTCAGAAACAAAACACAACAATCTAACAAACACCCAAGTTATCCATAGAGGGAGTTCAAGGCAACTGTCATGCTCAAATAAACTCCTCATCTGGGTCAGTCTCTTGAGTAGTTCACCACAAGTCAAAATATTAATAAACATCTCCATCCATCTTTACAGTCTGCTCAACAGAAAAGATATTTGCAAATCATTTCCCCAGCAGCAAAGTAATGTACACTAGCAGCAACAGTGCAACAGCCATAGACTCACCGGAACGCATGGAAATTGAGTCGCTGTGCTGCTAGGGACTTTGTCAAGTTGTCATCCTCAGCCATGCCTGGCAACTCCAACATGTCCGAGACATTCTGATGGGAAAAGAAAGAGGCAAAGTTGAAAGCACATTGACTAGAATCCCATCTGCTATCACCACAAGAACACATCACCAGAAACAATAGAAAGAAAGTACAAAGAGATATTGCTGACAAGTGGCGCAGGTGCATGGAATCCTCACAGGCCCTTCCTATGTATTGTAGATGCACGAGAAAATGTAGGCCACATGGGTCAATGCTAGTATCATGAGTATGGAAAACATGAATACAGCACATAGATCTACGGGCATGCATTGTCCCTCTGCAATGTCTTGATCCAAGTAATACTACATATAGTACGTTTGCCACTGTTGCCAAGAGCGTATGCCGTATGGCCTTGTACATATACGCTATTGTGTGGGAAGTCATGTTTTCGAAGAAGAAAGCACCACCAACTGTAAGGAACAGCTGCAGCAAAGAACAACCCTTCCTCACTCCTCGGCCCCAAAACTTATGATTTCATTGGATGAGTATATACTGGTATTTTGTCAAAAGATCACTTTTCACCAGTACAGATTTAAATTAATTTGGCAATGTTTTCGTTGGTCAGCTCCAATCTTCGTCAGGTGAATATATGACCCTTCAACAATTCACGCAAACGATGATATCGATTTGTTCATCATCAGTTGGTGAGTTGCCCGGCCCAACATCTATGGATAGATGGATCAACTGACACGCTTTCATCATGAATCAGCTCGCTCATGACATGTAGACCTACATGTGCATCACCAGGCTTGTCACTCGATACGCATCACGACTTGGTCAGTCCCAATGCAAAGCCTTGTAAAAAAAGCCTTGCAAAATGTCTTGGGTTGTCACATGGCAAGGTGTGACAACCCAAGACAGTTGCCAAAAGAGAACATAGGCACTCAGTGGGGTACTCAGTACGAAGTACGTGTAAATGGGGGAGGGGGTTTGTGGCCCCCATGACACATTCACACGCACGCACGCACGCCCAATAATATCTGTGGGAACCCCTCTCCAGTCCCTACCGGGCCTGACTCAGGTTAATAAAAAAACAAAACATAGCACACCACTACCACCTAACCTGGAGTAGACCGTTGTACAAGTGAACTAAATCCTCAGGCTTGGGCTGCTTCTGAGAAGTAGACAGTCCAGTTTCAGCAGCTGCAAAGTCGGGTGATAACAGCCTGTCTCCATCGGGAAGCTGACTGGCAAGATGGTGAGACATCAGCAAGTTGCGCTCGACTGTCTTGCTGGTCCGAACATATGATAAGTAGGACAGCAGCTGGCGCTGTTGTGCAATGTAAACCTCGCTCTTCTGAGAACGTTTTGACTGCATAACAAACCGCACAGTAAAAAGAAAAGGCAGCACTTCACATACAATCAACTGTCTCAAAATACTTGTAACATATGGTGGCAGAAGCAAAAGGGAAAAGCCTTTACCACATATGGACAAAACATGCAAAGAATGGGTTACAATCAGAGAACACCGTGAGCAAGATACCAAGTGAGTGAGGTGAGCTACAACAGCTGCAATACAAAAACTAAACGAAAAGAAATACTGATGTTGTTTGAGGAAAAAACTGTAAGCATGTACAATCTGGTACCATTACCAAATATGCAAAATTACTACTTTAAATTAGCATAGAATGCTCAGCAAAGGATGTATTTCAAAGTCTTGTAATTTTCTGAAACAATTTTTCAAATATAACATTTACGGTCACAGAAGGAACTGTAAGACTTCGTCAGGGATGAGCTTAATGATAAATCAATCACACGCTGACCAACAAACAGTCAAGGCCTACCGAAGTATCTTGCTTTATGTCATCGTTTAGACTCTGCATCGCTTGCTGACAGTCAAGAAGAAGGTCATCATAAACCTGCATGCGTGCCTCATAGGTCTTGGCACGGTCGAGTTCATGGCTGCTGTCTTGAACATGTACCAGAAACACACGCACTGTCTCATTCCGTACAGGAACAGCATGACCATGCCAATCAATGTCTTGTAGTTTGTCAGCCTCTTTCTCACGAACTTGAGCAAGCGCCATCTGCAGACAGCAGGTACAGTAGCTCATAACTAACAAATCCTCTGAAGATATGTACCTGGCAACAGCATTGTTCATAAGATCTTTAATCCTCCAGTTGTGTCTGTTGTTAGCAGCCCTGAGCATAAGCCAGCGCAGAATTCTGAATTCAACTCCACCTGCTCTAACAAATTAGGAAGGCCAGATACTGTTCAGCACAGAATAAGTATTATGAGGGGGTAACATTTGACAAATTTTTAATACACACACCAAATCCAAGTGACCCACAAAGCTAAACAAACATTTCTAACACCACTTCCACCATTGCCACACAGCATAAACAATAAGAAATTGCACATTGCTTCTACTCAATACTTGAACAATGATCAAAGTAATGCTTATTCAGAGGGAAAAAGCAGGAGGAGGAGGAAGAAGTTCAATGACAACTTACATCAATCTGTGCTGTAAGCATATCCTGCTTCCCACCAACAGCTGCTGCTTGCCGCAGCTTCATCAGCTCGTTGATATCTGTTTCACCACGTTCCTGCGCAAGCTGATACGCACAGTACTGCACATTAGGGCCCATGTCTTCGGCTCGCAATGTATAAAGAGCTCGCTGATCTTCATCTGTCAGAGCTGTTGACAGACTCTCATAGATTGTACTGCACACAAACACGAAGGAAAGTATAGCAGTCACTGAACAACTGAAAATAACTATAGAAAATTGATTAAAACACAAATGGGAAATAACAGCACTTGTGAGAGTTGGAAAATTCTATGCAAGATACCATTCTCTGTCACTCTTCCACATACACAGAGGAAAGGGAAGGAAAATGGAAGGATAAGTCAGCAAGGAGGACAGGAGATGGTATGGGCAGAGACAAGACATGGGTCCAAGGGAAATGCAGATGCAGATGATCGAACTGAGTAAACCACACTTACAAAATGACAAAATATACCACTTTACTCACCGAGCCAAACGAAAAGAGTCCAATGATTCTTTCCACTGCTGCAAGTCAAACTGTCGACTTCCCTTCATCCATGCTGCATACGCCTACAAAGAATAGCAACAAAAAGGATATAATTACTACACGCTGGAAAACTGATGATTTGAGAGAGTTGACAATTCTACACAACACATCCTCAATGGTGAGGATTAGCAGACCTACTAGTGGGCATACGTGTGAGGCATACAGATCCACATGTTTTCCTACTGTGTGTGCATGAAACAGGAAGTCTGTCATCACATGTACTCTCCTGAACTCGTGAGCTAATCTCCGTTGCAAGCTAAAGGCTACACGGATGAAACAGAATCACAATACACAAGAAGTCTTGACTGCATCCACCAGAACAAACTTCCCTAGTAAAACTGAACAAGTTGAACTTGCTGTGGGTGAATATTTTTCATACACTGAAATGGTTTTGTCAAATCTTCCTATTCAACAACACACCACACACAATTATGTGGGAGCTACACCAGGAAGCCTTTCTCACCTCAGACAGGTGGAGATCCATTTCTTAACTCTTTTGTCAGTCACTCAGACACAACACATACACGTGCACACACGCGCGCGCACACAGACACACACGCATGCACGCATGCACACATCTTCCTCTTCCCCTCTTCTATGTCATCCCAACTGTACATGCCATGCAGCGTATGCAGATGGTGCATGTGTTGCAGTGAGATAAATGCGTGCATGACGACTTAGGTGATAGATACACGTGTGATGTGGTGCACGGGTGATGTGGTTTTCGTGCGTGAGACAGCATATGAGCAGTTGCAGCTATAATGTGGTGCAAGCCTGTCTTTCAAGTTAGTT
>JAOWAW010101950.1:0-15245 GCA_028565695.1 Nicola tetela
TTAAATTTAATGTCACCAGCAACATCCCACTATGAGCTTTTCTTTCCGGACACTTGTTCTTTATTTGTCTTAGTTTCGATGTGTTACTTTGGTTGGATACCCTCTCGATTAGGGATTAAGCTCCCTACCTAGGGAATCCCATAAATAAATAAAATAAAAATAAAATAAATACTGCTGTACAGATGCTCCTTCCGCGCAGATAGCCGGCAATATGGGGAAAAGTCAGGGAGTACCAGCATTAAATTCGAACTTACTTAGGAAATACACCCCGACTTTAAACAGGGGGCACAATGTGCCCCCTGGCCCGGATAGGGTTAAATTTATCTGTTTAATGTCAGCAAACCTGGCTCCTATAGGCTATGTCCCACTCTTCGCTATAAATGGTGTTGTAGGAATAAAGACTCGTGAATATTAACATCCCCTGTATTGACTGGCACCCTCTAGAAGACTAGTACTGAGGTTGCAGTGAGACTTGCTTCTAATTCTATATTGGCTTTTTCGTGTAAGTTTACAGCAGGAACCCTAACATCCACTGTGGAGGATGTGTGCAAAATTCTACAATCGGGTAGAAATTTCGCATATATAGGAACCGATGAGCTGTTCTAGCGAACCTCAATGTGGTACGTAGATACCGGGCACACAGGGCGCTATAGAGCAAGGTCTGTATATTATTTTTAGCCCAATGCAGACGTATGTTCCGCAATACGAGCCTATAGGCATTAGGAACTATAGAACTCTTCGACACAGCACTTTACTATGTATGAATGTATGAAGTGAGCCTGTCCAAATTGAGAAATTTGATAGCCAACCTAAAGTTGCGAGCTGATAGCACCATAGAAGTTAATGCAACGCCCGCCATAATTCTGTGTGACGGAGTTCTGCTATATATAGCAGCGATGGGACATTCTCTACTACCACACCTATCTATAATAGTACTACTAGCATGGATACAGGGCAATGTAAGGGCTCGCTCACGCACGCCCTACCTAATCAGTCTAATGGTCGATTGCATCGATGAAGTTGATATCAAAATTAGCGACGTACGATACACAGATATATCGTCCTGCAGAATCGACCATTAGACAGATTAGATAGGGCGAACGTGAGCGAGCCCTAAATATGAAATGTATGTGAGCAACTAGTGATGCTAACGGGCTGAATTTGAATCCAACTCTGTAGTTGCAGCACTTTGTTATTACCGACCGGCCCCACCTCTTCTGTACCTTTAATATCTGGCCTCCTTACATTTGTCTGATCAGCTTTTCCATTCTCTCGAATGAGATTAGATACTGACTTCTAAAAGAGACTAAGGAAATCGCTACAGTCGAAATACATGGTAGTGGTAGTCCACAGTGGGACGAATCGAGGCGAAATAAAGCCAACCCGACAACCAGAAACACAAAAAATCCCGCGCGTCGAGATCTTTGTTAAGCACAAACACAAACAAGCTTTCACTCGGCTATACTCCTCGTCTGCATAAGCACTCTAGAACATCAAGCACATGCACAAGACAAAAAGGAAAACAAAAATGGCGCCTCACTATGGTAACCATATTAAGGTACTTCATCCCATACAGTAAATGATGAATTATACTTCCTCAACGTTATAGCTATGAGAGAATGTTAGAGGAATATTTTAATTTTTTCACACTCTGAAGTTAACTCTTTCCTGTACTTGAGCAAAATATTCAGCAGAGAGAAATATGGATGATCAATATTTATACATTACTAGAAATATGGGCTTTTCTAGAGGAAAATATCTCATATCTAGCGGAGAAAATGCTTCAGACACACTATACGTCTATATATATATAGATAGATAGATAGATAGATAGATAGATAGATAGACAGACAGATAGATAGATAGATAGATAGATAGATAGATAGATAGATAGATAGGTAAATAGGTAGATAGGTAGATAGATAGATAGATAGATAGATAGATAGATAGATAGATAGATAGATAGATAGATAGATATAGATATGTATAAACATATACATATGCATATATATGCGATATTCAGACGACGTCATAACGAGCGAAGAGACACTCACTTCTCTGCAAACACATCGATGATCAGCACCAAGATCTAACAGCTGCTTCACAACATTCTGATGACCACGAAAACTTGCCACGTGTAGCGCAGTGTACATTTCCTGCAATAACGACGGACTGTTCAGATAGTTATCACAATACTGCTATTTGAGAGTTATTCAAGTTGTTTTCGATCCTTTCGATTCAGCCATGCGAAGGGAAAGGAGTAATCGATGTCTACAGTCTGTTCGTTAGCTACTGACAGAATATACATATAATCGTTCTGCAGATATTACCGTTGCCATTCACACAACGGGAACCTGTATGTGGAGCCAAACTTTTCTCACCTAGACAAAAAAATTGGCTCACAGATCCATACCCCGGTTTTATCGGTTAGGATTTTGGTTATTAAGCGTAATAGATCTAGGGAGTTTGCCTATCTGCTGCAGCGCACTTGCTGATAGTGTGTCTGGGCTTCTTTTCTGACATTCTGAACTCAGTTTCTGAGATGTAGAGTTGGCATTGTAGTCATCCGGCCAGTCCCTATCGTTGGCCTAGATTTTGAAAGACTTTTGCTCGAAATTTTGTGGGACTAAGTTGCTACCACGCAAGAGATGATAACCGGCCAGAGTTGCGAAGGCAGCGAAACGCGTACGGAGGCCTGAGTTAGCGAGTCAAAGGGCCTAGAGCAGAAATTTTCGCAGATGCTGAGGCATAGTTAGGTAGATTCCTAAATGTACAGGTCAACAAATGTCGGCAGGGAGGCTGCCTAATGCGACAGTCGCACGAGACTTCATTCTATCGGAATGCTGCATTCAGAGAGCGGTGACTCAAGGAAGCTCAAATCTGGCAACTGGGATATTGATTGGCACAGCCAATTGCGCAATCCGTGGCCTTTCGCTCTACGTTCTGAACGGAGGTCAGCCTAAGAACTTCAGAAGAGCGCATTTTCTTTCCCATTCCACAGTTTACAGTACCAACGCTTTCGATCTCACTGACAAACTTTGAGTGGAGCAAAATCTAGGCGCATCAAGGCATTTACATGTAGCCTATATAGCGCTTAGTCCATGCTCACAAGCGATCATCGGTTTCCTATGAGAATAGTTAACTTATACAGCTCCTTCTGCAGCCATGACAAAGAACCATCGTAGCCGTGACATTCGCTGTTATGGGAATGACTCATATTCACTGTAGATACCCGCCATTCGGTGTGTGGTAGTTTTACACCTGTACAGTAGATCATATGCTCTCTCGTTTTAGAAGTACACCATGTTTCCTCCGCTGCTATCGTCAGATGCAAATGAACACAAGTTTCGTACATCATGTAATCATCTGCATTTCATTGGATTTTCTGCTAATCCACCAGCCCATCTGCGCAAGATTTAACGACCCCACTTCTTGACCATATTGGTCCTATATTCTGACAAGGTTTTTCTTTTCTACAAATAGGCTGTCTAATATATATTTTCGTCCGTGCCTGTGTGTGTGTTTCTGTGTCTGTCTGTCTGTCTGTCTGTCTGTCTGTCTGTCTGTCTGTCTGTAACGCATGCGTTCAAAAAAGACTGAACCGATTCGCACCAGACTTATCCGAAATCGTTCCCCAACATCTTCGATGAGGCATATGCATGATCGTATAGACGACTTTCCTACCTCCCTGGAAAACCCCGAAATCGGCCTTCCAAAGGCCGACGAGCGCATGTTCCCATGGCCAACGCCGACTCCAGCGTTCCATCATTTGTTGAGTCTGATAGACCTTGAACCACAACGTTGTCACCCTACCTGTAGAAAATGCGGGACAGCCAATGGGCGCCGAAACTGCAACAATGCCGCAGTACTGCATACTCCGGCAGCTGTGATCTCGCATTACACATTTACTAATGTCCCGCCGCTTTCTGGCACACATGCATAATGAGCACGAATCACGCTCAATGACCCGTGCAAAGCATGCGCACGGGTAAGTATAATGTTCAGTGCATGTTTGCCAACTTTCCCAAATGCATAAAGCAGAGGATGGGCGCGAATGCTGCTGCACAATGCAACCGGTCGGGTTTTAGCGTTCATGGCTGAGCGGTGCATCAGAAGTACGGTCTCCTGTTCTGTTCACGAGTTGGTCACCCCCACAAACTCTTTGTGTGTGCTCCTTCAGGCTGCACAAAGATACTTGTCTACCCAGCCGCTTTCAAATAACAATGGACATCAAAGTCATCTGCAGCTCGAAGAGCCTCAACAGTGAGCCTTGCCAGAACACTCCACAGGGAAAGTGCAATTCCAATGCCACTCAAACCGCATGCACAATGTCAAATTTCAACAATAGGTAAAACCACTGAAACCGCACGCACATATTTAACGTCGAATAGGCATATTCCCTTCACAGCGCAGCTGTGATCTTGCGACAAATTCAAAATGATGTGTTAATGTGTGCCGCTCTCAGGAAACGTGCATAATACTTATCATGTGCACAATCCATATTCAATGATCCGTGCAAAGCACGGGTAACTATGCAAGTTGATAACTATTTAAAGATTCTCGTTGGCAAAAGCACTTCACTTTACCTTCTCGGCAATTGCAAACAGCAACCCTTAGAAGTCGGAAATGTTGCGGTTCTAACTTTTTTCTAGCATGGCCAATGATGTTACCCAGACTATTGCGTACGTACACGATCTACTGGTCTAACTAACACAGTTAGGGAACTTCATAAATTTCCGGCCAGTGCTTTCAGCCGTTTTGTCCCGACGAAGCCGATTTGTTGTGCACAGCTGCATGGAAACAGCGAATTATTATCCTAGACTACAAAGCAGGATACAGATGGAGCGAACACTCAGAAGTGCAATTCTTCGAGTTCCTGAAGGTATTCCCAGCGACCAAAGTCAAATCGCGCTGAAAAATTCCACTGGCTGTAAAAGTGACATCTTCTTCATCTGAATAATAGTGCTACAGCAAATCTGGCTGATCAGAAACTAGTGGGGATTTCTAGGAACTTTAGTGCATCTTCATCAGGTACAACATTGGGCACCCATTTGCCTTGCGATAGATTTTAGAGAAAATACAATGTAGAAGTTTCTGCCGCCATTTTCTGCCCCTTAGAATTTAGACATAATTATTAAAGATGCAGTAAAATGTCCCTTAGGGTGTAATTCCAGGCTTCTTCTCATCACAGTGCTCGATGCTGAAGTATTTGACGTTCCTTCCAATTTCCACACTTTTGATGGAAATCATTTACTCCATTGCTAGCATTTCTGACCTTTACACATCTATTTTCAGCGTGAGCAAATGTCTTCTTAGCCTCTGTCTTCTTACAATTGGTAGGTTAGAAAATTCCGTTGTCACATAATGATGCACTGTGTCCTTTAGCAGGTAGGATGTGTGGACCTGGCATGCAACCCCCTGCTTCCACAGGTTAATTCAATGTTACCGGAGTTGTATTCTGCCAAACCATTTTCTGGTTCAGATGGGTCTGTCTATCGATAGACAACATGTACATGCCGGTGACGCGGCACCTGTACCTGAAATTACTAATACTGCGTTAGCTATCCTTAGTTACATCTGTAGCATGTCGTCGGGTTCTAGTAGCTCTGCGCATATTTTGCTTGCCAGTGAAAGCCACGATGGAGACAATGCAATGGACCTGTAACCCTTGGCAGCAGTGGACGAAACGCTACGAGCTTTTGTGTATAGTGCAGGTTCCGTCCTATCCCCCTCTATTATTTGCAACTATAGGGTAGCTTTTTCCCGATCATGTTATAGCTAGTCTGTGTCAGTAGACTTTCCAACCGGTAAAGGCAAAGTGAAGGTTGGCAAAATCTTGCCTCCCTGTAGCTGTGCTGGGTGCTGTGTAGTTACTGTCAGGGTTTCCATCATTGCTATATGCCTATGAATCGACTGCCATGGTCTGATGTGCTAGCAAACGTATAACGAGGCAGAAAGGGGCCCAGTGTGTAATGCCGTGACATGTCAGGTGTATCAACACCTTGAAGTAGTATGGATGCCGCCGCCTAGCGTTCTCGTATACCAGGTCCCTCTGGAATAGCTAACGTGCTCCTGACAATGCCACATGTACAAAGGACTAGTTATCAACGTCCGGACATCCGAAGGTTGCTGCAAACTCTTGGCGGGGTACTCTTAGAAAACTACCAAATAAGGGTCCCTGCCCAACAAGGCCTTTAGCTAATATAGGTACTGAAAATTACTCACCATCGGTATAAAGAGTCCTCATAATATTATGCATTTAGCCCATTCAAAGGAACCTGCCCTTCGCCAAGCCTTTTAATTACCGGGATATGTAGGATTTTTTGCTAGATAACTTTTGCATCTAGTAGCGATGTGTATACTGTAGAGTTCACGTCACTGTAAACTGTTGGATCCCTATTCCAGCTCAATATGTACCTTCTCGTCTTACCAAGCAAAATTGCCAGAGATTCAGTTTCGTGGGATGATTTTCCTAGTGACATGTGTAGATTATGCAGGGGCCAGCTTACCCGACTGTTGCCAATTTAGTATAAAACAAGTCTAGAGTGTTCTTCTCAGCCAACTGGCCAGCGCCTTCACCCAAGGAGTGCTCGATATCTAACAGTGCCAGTATGTTCTGCCTAACGTTTGACTGACTCAAGAACATGACCCACTCTTCTCTCGCCATGGATCACCTCGAAGTTACAGTAGCTCGCTACCTCTTGAACCTCCGTTGAACACTCTCTAGATTGCTGATCAGTGCGTTACAAACAATGCCGGCCTTCTCTCATGGGAAAACGTAAGATTCACAATCACGTGGTCTTTTGCAATCAAGTTCTGAAGAGCACACTGGGACTTCTTTTGCTGCATTGCCTGTACTCTTTCAACAAGTATGTCTCCAGAGCCAACTGGTAGCTTTATATACTGTTATTCACCAGTGACTGTGATACTCAACGACGCATGACCTTTCTTTTGATCTATCACCTGAACAAGAAAACACTCTCCCTTACTCAATGGCACAATTGCCCAACTGCCCACATAGCAGTCCGGTATGTGTAATTTACCCAAGCTACATATCTGTCTCTTTTCACGTAACACTTTCAGCTTGGGATACGTCAACTGGGGCCTCTCTCTTTCCCTCTTTCTCTTTCTTTCCCTCTCTCTCTATCTCTGTGTCTGTCTCTGTGTCTCCTTCACTTTCTCTCTGTCTGTCTGTCTGTCTCTCTCTCTCTCTCTCTCTCTCTCTCTCTCTCTCTCTCTCTCTCTCTCTCTCTCTCTGTCGTTCTCTCTCCATATACACTGTTAAATCTTTCAAAGAAGAGTACTATATGTGCTAAGAGTTCATATTGGGATACCACCGGCTTGGATATTATGCTACCTACAAATCTACAGGGACATTATCGGAATCAGACAGGTGTAATGGAAAAACTAACCCTTTTTTATCATAGTCAGGCTGATGACACTCAAACATTTACGTACCTTCGAAGTTGCTTGATTGACCTCTAAGTGGAAGCTCTCCACCAATTTCTTCACCAGATCAGGGCGGTTGTGCTGGCAAATGTAGTGAAGTACTGTACCATTATCTTTTTCAAGCCTATAAAACTGGAAACATGCAGACAGCCCGGACCGCTAAGATTACAAGTAGAACTTGATGAATTGCTTAGCTATAGACCAAACTGGACTATCTCTAGATTCTCTTCACCTCGACGGATTTCCAGATACATGCATACTAACAGTAACTTGCATAGGTTGACACGGTCAAGTGACCGGTAGGGCTAATTCATCAACTTACTGCTGTTCTTTCTCTGTGGATTTAAAGGGGCAGTGTCCGATATTGGCAGCCATTTTAGCGTGTGACAAAAAATGGCGGCCACTCTTCAAGACATTTACTACGCGTAGACCTCCTCTACTCCGCGTTGATCAACATGATCAACGTCCCGTAGCAAACTTTCAACGCCGGGCAGGCTGTCGAGTGTCATGCCATGATCTTCGTGTGGATTTGTCTACATGTGTGGCTAATCATGTAGCCTGCCAGTCTACCCTTGACCCCGTTTGGTACCTCTACACGAGTCGATGAAACAACGCCGCATTTTTATCTCCCTAGCCAACACCTTCATTGACGTCTCCACCTGTGGTCTCTGTAACGGCGGATCCATGGCCTCGCACTCTTGACCTTTGAGCACACGACTTGCAGTTTCGCTGTCGCTCGATTCACTTCTCGTCCTCTGGGAGGTCCAGTGCCCACACATAGCTTTAGATTATTGCTGAAGCAGGAAAACCAACATCCTATTCATGGCTTAAATTGTTTTTGCAAGGGTGCTTCCTCCCACAAACACACGAGTTATGACATTGCTGCCTGCAGTCCGACAAGGACAACCACGCTTCTTCTTGCTGTCCTTCCTCACACATTGACCTGAGCAAGAGCAAGTCATCGGGGCGACTGCAAACTTCCCTGCAAGTGCCCCAGAAGGCATACCCTTGCAGCTAGATGAGTGTACCTCAAAGCTGTCCAAGCGTGCTCCAAACTTGCTAATGCCCAAGGCTGGACTACATCTGAGATGAGGTTTTCTGTTTTTTTTTCTCCCCGCGTTGTTCACACGGATGTAACATGTGTGTCTACGGTGCAAGTGAACAACGCGAAGAAAAAAAAGAACAATCATCTCAGAAAGTCAGATGTAGGCCAGCCTTGGTCATTAGCAAGTCGGGCAGCTGGGAACACGCTTGGGACTAGCCGAGGAGTAATAAAGAATAACTTAGGTGTTGTTGTTGTGACAGCTGTTACCATAACGGTGATTCTAGTTTTGAGGTAGACTCAGTCTTCTCGCTGCGAGAGTATGCCTTCTGGGGCACTTGCAGAGGCGTTTGCAGTCACCCCGGTGACCTGCTCTTGCTCACGTCAATGCGTAAGGAAGGACGGCAAAAAGAAGCGCGGTCGTCCTTGTCGGACTGCAGGACAGCAATGTAACAACTCGTGTATTTGTGGGAGGAAGCGCCCATGCAAAAACAAGGTAAGCCGTGAATGGGATATTGGTTGTTCTCCTGCTCCAGCAATAATCTAAAGCTACGTGTGGATATTGGTCTTCCCAGAGGACGACAGGCGGAATCGAGCGACAGCGAAACTGCAAGTCGCAGCCTGCTCGAAGGTCGAGAGTGCGAGGCCTTGGATCTTAGTGTGTTCTTCTCTATAAATTATTGTCGTGCTGGAGCTTGTGTCGAGTGTCTTTCGGAATCATGCAATAAAGTCTTACTGGATATAACATTGGCGACGAGGAGTATCGGACTGGCGGACGAGTACAGAAATGGAAGGTTACAGTCGGCTAGAGAGCTTTGACGACGAAGTAGACAATTGGGAAACGTACAAGGAGCGGTTGGTTCAGCTCTTCGAGGTGAACGGGAATGCGGGCAACGACGCAAAAGATGCAGCAGCAAGGCGTGCGATACTGCTTACGGTTTGCGGAAAGAAAACATATGCTCTTCTACGGACTTTAGGGGCACCAGCGAAGCCAGCAGAGAGACCGCACCTTTGACTGATGATGAACTGTGTACTTTACTGGACGAACGTTGCTCACCAAAACCTTCTTTTGTCACGCGACGGTTTAAATTCCATTCGCGCAACAGGGGCCTGGGTGAGTCTGTTACAGATTAAGTGACGGCGCGCCGGAGGTTGGCCACGAAATGCGAGTTCCGTGGCCTAAATGATCAACTACGTGACAGAAAAGTCTGCGGGATTAACGACGCTGAGATGCAACGACAGATGGTGAGGGAGACGTCGTTGACATTCAAGAAGGCGGTGTCGATAGCCACTACTACCGAAGCGACAGAACAACAGGTCTCTCAGCTTGTCACTGCTCAGACAGGCACAGGCCGCAGGAGCGTCCGTCGTGCGGGAGATCGAAAACGACATGAGAGGCATTCACAGAACGGCGCATTCGGCAGCTGCAGCGAGTCGTTCAGGGCCACGCAAGCGTTCACAGAAGACGATGGACACAAACAACTCCATAGTCTGCTTCCCTTGCGGGTCCCGTCAGCATGTTTCCGAGGCTTGTTCATTCATGGACGCGACATGTCACTATTGCCGGAAACGTGGGCATATCAAGCGGATGTGTCGGGCCCGGCCTCGAGGAGACAATCGGGAGGTTCATGATATAAACGTAGATGAAAACACCAAATCACCAGTAACGGAAGAAGACGTGGGGGTAGATGGAGTAACTTACTCCGACTCGGAGGAGTATTGAATTTTGGCGTGTTCAAGAGGGAAATCAGATCCAATAATGGTGGCCGTCGAGCTGGACAACAGAGCGATATTGAGATGGAGCTGGACACTGGGGCAGCTGCTTCCTTGATATCAGAGGCCACGTACATGCGATTGTGGGCTGCACCGCGGCCGAGGCTTATGCCTACAAAAGCTATCCTGCGCGGATACAGCGGCGATAAGCTTCAAGTCCTGGGAAAGATTGAAGTCGATTTAGTGGTGCCCGACGCCATCCAATGTTTTAAGAGCACTCGTCAGCAATTGTTTGCGGCGGGAGGTTCAGGCCATAACCCGTTTGGACGTGACTGGTTGAAGGAGATCCGTCTAGATTGGACTAAACAAATGGCGAATATACATTCCGTTCAAAGTTTGGACTCCAAAGAAGCCCTGGAGGAGATTCTGCGCAAACATTCAACCGTATTTTCTGAAGGCCTCGGCACGTATGTGGGCTCGGCGGGGAAAATTACAGTGGATGCTAAGGCCACACCAATTTTCTGCAAAGCGCGACCAATACCCCATGCATGGCGTGATGCAGTGTGCAGCACTCTGCAAACCATGGAGAAAGAAGGTGTTATTGAGCCAGTGCTCCACTCAGACTGGGCCTCACCTATCATGCCAGTTATGAAGGCAGATGGATCAGTCAGGGTAGGTGGAGATCACAAACGTACGCTGAACAAAGCCTGCATCGTTGACCAATACCCGCTTCCTCGGATTGAGGGCATGTTCACGGTCATTGCTGGAGGGCAGAAATTCGCAAAAATCGATCTGACTCAAGCATGTCTACAGCTGACGTTAGATGAAGACAGTCGTAAGTACATGACAACTAATACACCCAGAGGATTATTTCAGTTCCAGAGAAGGCCTTTTAGAGTGGCTTTGGCAACATGCATTTCTGAACGTACGATCGAAGACATCTTACAAGGAGTACCCTTCACAGTGATGCAAGTTGATGACATTTTGGTTTCTGGAGTTGATGATGCTGATCACTTGAAGAATGTAAATGAAGTACTTGATTGATTGGAACACGTGGGTCTGCAGGCCAAGAAGTCTAAGTGTCAGTTTCTCTTGCCCAAAGTTGTGTACATGGGGTACGTATGCATTGTCGACCAGGAAGGACATCGGCCAAATCCAGAGAAGGTAAAGGCAGAGTTGGAAGCACCGGCACCAACCAACATACATGAATTGAAGAGTCACCTAGGAATGCTTCAGTATTATGAACGATTTCTGGAAAACCTCTCCACTATTCTGAAGCCACTTCATCAGCTACTCCGGAAGAAGCAGACATGGATGTGGGGAAAGGTGCAACAACAGGCGTTTGAAGACACAAAGCAGAGGTTGTGCTCAGCTGGGTTCTTGCAGACTACCAACAGAACCTTCCACTTCATCTGTTTTACGACGTTTCTCCATATGCAGTAGGGGCAGTTCTATCACATACATTTCCACATGGAGATGAGCGATTGCTTATGTATCTCATGCACTATCTGCAGCAGAAAGGAACTATGCCCAACTGGACAAAGAAGCAGTAGCAATCGCATTTGGTGTTAAGAAGTTCCACAACTACGTTTGTGGAAGACACTTCATGGTGTGGACAGATCACAAGCCTCTCCCTGGGCTACTTGGACAGGCCAAGTCCATACCAAGTCAAGCCTCAGGTAGGGTAATTCAGTGGGCAATTTTGATGCCAGGGTATCACTACAAGCTACATTTCCAATCTGAAGAGGCCAGCCAAAACGCAGACTGCTTAAGTCGGCTGCCTTGTGGGCCGCCCATTATGAATGTACCTACTCCAGGCAAAACCATTCTGCTTATGCAGGTGTTCGACCAGAGCCCTGCAACAGCCAGTGATATAGCCCAACGCACCATAAAAGATCTGGTGCTGTCTCAAGTTGAACATTATGTGGCCAAAGGTTGGCCTGGCAAATCACCTGTCGAGTTGTCCAACTATACTTGTGTGAAGGAAGAGTTGTCCATACATGATGGGTGTATACTCAGGGGAGCTCGGATTATCATTCCACAAACTGGTAGGAATGCACTACTTCAGGACCTGCATCGTGAGCATCCTGGAATGAGCAGGATGAAAAGTCTAGCAAGATCCTACATGTGGTGGCCCAAGATTAATTCAGAAATAGAAATCTGGGTGCATGAATGTCACTATTATCAGTGAATTCGGCCTGATCCACCACATGCCCCACTTCATCCATAGGAGTGGCCCAAGACACCTTGGCAAAGAGTACATCTGGATTATGCAGGGCTGATTAATTGAGGGATGCTGTTGGTCATGGTGGATGCGCATAGCAAATGGTTAGATGTGGGAGTTAGCAAAGCTGCACAGCAGAAACGACCATCAAGCACACAAGAAGGACGTTATCAACACTGGGTATTCCCAGAGTCTTGGTTACCGATAATGGGCCTTCTTTCATCAGTAAGACCTTCAAGACATTTTGTCATGCCAATGGCATTTGGCACATCAAAGTAGCACTGTATCACCTGTCATCAAATGGCTTGTCCAAGAGAGCGATGCAGACTGTCAAGCAGGCATTAGTGCACCCGCAACAAGGCAGGTCAATCAGTGATTACTGAGCTGGTTTTTTTTAACTACTGTATCACACCGCACCCAACAACCAGGGTGGCACCTTCAGAGCTGATGATGGGGAGAATGTTTACATGCCGGTTTGACCTTCTTTTTCCAAGTACAGAGCATCGTGTTCAGGCCGAACAAGAACAACAGTGTCAAAGACATGATAGGAATGCTAGACTCAGAGGCGGTTTTGAAGTAGGCAGGACAGTGTATGTCCAAGACTACTCTAACCAAAGAAACCGGTGGGCTGAAGGCACAGTCATTGCTCATACTGGACCAGTAAGTTTCAAAGTATGGTCAAGGGAACTTGGAGAAATGTGTAGGTGTCATGTTGATCAGCTTAGATTGCATTCAGCAGGACATGTAGACAGTAACACCCCTGAGATGGTTGGAAGATGTACCCACTACAACTGAGACTGAGGATGAGGAAGAGGGGCTAACACCTCAAGAAAGGCAAAACGGACCAGTAGCGGGAGATGAGCCAACACCTGAAGGAACGGTGAATAGGCCCGCCAAGGAAGGTAAAACAACAGAGGCAAAAGGGCTCAGTGATGCCTCACCCTCTGACACCTAGTTCGGGCTTTGGAAATGACGAGCATCAGTCACTTCATGGGTCAGGAGAAGACTCCAGTGTAAAATTGAGGCGGTCAGAACGTATCAGGAGAAGACCCAATAGACTTTCTTACTGAGGGATGCATTATAGTCTGAGGGTAGAGGAATGTTCTGCTGAGCATGCACTAAAGGTCCAACAGAATTAGCTTTTCGTGACAAAATGTCTCCAGGACACCTACCCAGAAGTTGTCGGCTTGTCGAGCTTGTTCGTTTAATCGGGTAGTGCATCATGATCATGCTGCAGCTTTTTCCTGGGGTTGTGAAATATCATCAAATCGATAAAATGCGCTTCGCCTTGTTGCTAGACATCTTCCTGGCTGACTACTTGAAAGAACAGCCAGGACAAACTGAAAGCGGATATCTAACTATTGTTCGTCAGTGCTCTCTCAATATTTATACCAACAATATTTTTTCTAATGAGGAAGTATCCTGTCCTTGCCGCTCATGTAACGCATTATTGCTGCTCTCTGCGTTTTCTGCACTTGACGTCAACAGCACCTAATTTAATTTTGCCTTAGGGTTACACTCTGATTCCCAAAACGCAAATTCTGCCTATTAATTGAATTTCAGTATAATTCACGAGTTCAACCGCTGAGGTCTTTAACAGTTAAAGTAGTAAGGACACTTTGCATGAAACAGTCAATACCCTTGGTTGGTGTAAACAGAAACCCATACAAGAGGGATATCTAAGGTGATTTCTAACGAGATGTGCTAATAGTCCGCCGGACAAGTCGCAGAATTGGCTGCTTTGTTGACCTGCATTGTACCCAGAAATAGACAAGCTGTGATGCAGCTCATGGTCCAGAGAAGACCTTGTGGAAGAAGGATTCGGTTGTTGGACATGGCAGAAAAGTGCAGGTCATCTAGGTTTGAGCCTTTTCTTGTGAATCAGGCGAGATTATGTCTTGCTATGGCAACCAGCAACGATGCTCGCCAATTCTTCCAGCTTACCACCATCCCTGCCTTCGACATCTACAAGACTTGGGCATATTTCTTTAGAGCTGGCGTTGCTGTACCCACTAAGCATAATTTCTCATCCTTATCGAGCGACAGTTGAATTTTAGGGCAAAATTTCAGCCTGCTGGCCAAACCTATTAAAAACATTTCAGGGCATTGTTAGTGTTGGTGAGATAGAATTCAGAGGCTGACATCTGGCTTGGCGTTCTATCTTCTTCTTCTTCTTCTTCTTCTTCTTCTTCTTCTTCTTCTTCAAGTTCTTGACTGACTGCCCTTGCAGCTGAGATGGTTCAATCGAAGCCTGGCAGCAGTTGAGGAGAATGGCACCGTGGATGAAATTGAAAGGCACTCACAAACTGTAACAACAAAACAACACCATCAATGCACATGATACCGCAACCCCTGCCTTTACCCTATGAAAGTGTGCCAGTATTAATTAAGTGGTTGAACTTATATTGTATTAAGTATTGGTATTTTGTTGAGTTGTCACATTTTATGCAAGATATATCAGGGGCAAATTTTACATGTCCAAAACAATCAAGAAAAAAAATTAAACAAATCTCATATGCATGAACAGAAGCATAATAATATCTGATCAGCTGCAGAAAGGTTGGAGGAAGATGAAAAGGAGGAGGGAAAGGAGCCTGAGAAGAAGAAGAAGAAGGAGAAGAAGAAGAAGAAGAAGAAGAAGAAGAAGAAGAAGAAGAAGAAGAAGAAGAAGAATAGAAAGAAGAAGAAGAAGAAGAAGAAGAATAAAAGAAGAGAAAGAAGAAGAAGAATAAAAGAAGAGAAAGAAGAAGAAGAAGAAGAAGAAGAAGAAGAAGAAGAAGAAAAAGAAGAAAAAGAAGAAAAAGAAGAAGAAGAAGA
>JAOWAW010101961.1:0-13782 GCA_028565695.1 Nicola tetela
CTTTTCGAACGAATGTTTTGTTTTTCGCTGTAGAGGGAACGAACATTCGAATGTTTGAAAATTCTTCCCAGCACATGATCCACGCGTGCCTCCCGTCTGGACACCCCCGAAAGTAAGTAGCCCCCAAAAATAAGTACCCCTCGATTATAAGTACAGGACATCATGCTAATCCCGAAAATAAGTACGTACTTATTTTCGGGGAAATACAGTAAGCTTGCCTGTCTGCTTTGCAGTGTGTTTGACCTTTCCGAGTGCCACCTGCAGTTGTAATAATTATCACTTTATGAAATAAACGTATCTTTCTCTTAGCCTATAATTCTTAAGCTATTTGTTCATTTTGCTAAGAGCCTTGACCAGCAGCTTGTCGATCATGAAGTCGTGATTTTGTGATCATAAAATCACAAGGCTAGGGTATGCTGGCTTTGGATCTTATGTTTCTAAACTCGTCATCTCCACATTCTGGTCTGGTACAGCTTCCATTGTCAGCACATTTGGTGTCTACAAATGAGCCATTAGTGAAAAGATAGAATTCAAATGTACAGCTTGGTCTTTTCAACTTCTTCTCTGCTTCTATCTCAAGTTTTCCTAGTGTTTTCAGCCCAGTCTCCTCTCTCCTTCGCAGAAATCATTAGCTGCAAGGCAAGACTTTCATGTGCACTTTCAACCTTAAAGCAACATCACAGCGTGTCTCAGCAATCAAAGCCACTACTTTCAGAGCCAACATCGACAGAGAGAAACACTCACACCTGACAATTTACAGCCATGATTTGAAGCACAAAGCATAATGCAAAATGCTGAAAGAAGCATCAGCAAGTTTGCTAACAAGCACACCAACGAACAATGCCCAAAGCTAGAGACAAAGCAAATCTTGCAACAATCGTCCACAATCAACAGTCTGTTCGTGTTGAACATCAGTGTCTGAAACATGCACCCATTCGGGTCATCAGGGCAATTTTTGGTACCACTCAATGGCATCATCATTACAGCTGGCAGAAGGACTATGAAGCTGAGCTCCATATAGTGTTAGCAAACATCCACACCAAAGTCAAAGCTGCCTCATCTGTTTCTTTTGTGCTAGCAGTTGTAGTTAGTTTAAACAACAATAAAAAGTGGAACACACGCACAGTAGCTTCAGCTGACACCGAACAGCTCTCAGCATAACATAAAAAAAAAGAATTGACAGAGCGTGTTTATGAGCCGACGGTGACTGAGGGAGCAGTGTTGTAAAGCTTTAAGCCAAATGGAATCAATTGTGAATAATTTTGCCAATAAAAAAAACAAAACAAAACAAGAAGACAAGCCAGAATTCACAACGGATTGTGTTTCAATCACAATCCATGGTCAAGACATGTATCCCTTACCTTGGTCAAGTCAAAAGGATTCCATTGGTGTTTCTCGGCTTGTTCAAATGTCATCACCTGGATCTCAAATGACCATTCCGGCTGCACAAAGAAAAGAGAATTAGACGCTCAACGGCTTTGCAGCTTGTTCTCTTCACTGTGTCAAGGAAAACACTACCATTCTGTGTAAAGGAAAACATCACCATTCTCTTTTCAACACAGTATGTTTGATTATAGAACACTACTCCAAATTTCTTCTAACCAGCGTACAAAACGGTTTTTTCAAAGATGATCAAAACTCTCATAGCTGTTTGCAGTTTTCCATAAACATCAAAGAACTGTCACCAGAATCAGCCCTTCATTTGTGTTTCATCATCAATTCTCTTTGCTGTTTTTTTTTCTCACTGACAACATTGTCAAGATCACAGACGGCATTGTCAAGATCACTGACAACATTGTCAAGATCACAGACGGCATTGTCAAGATCACAGACGGCATTGTCAAGATCACAGATGGCATTAGCACGTGAACTTACAAAGTTCTTGTTCTCAATGGCATTGTAAAGATCACGGATGGCATAGTCAGGGTCCCTGGCTGATGTAGGACCAGCCTTATCCGGTAGCATGTTCTTGATTCCTTGCACGGTCTAAAGTCAAACAGAAACAGACATAATTACTAATACATTGTGTGTATCTCTGTATGTGTATACATTGTGTGTATCTACGTATGTGTTTGTATGCACTATTATGCATTTGTATGCATGTGTATGCACTTCAATTAGTGTTGGGACGAATGTTCTAATTCCCAAAGGAATCCTTCTCTACCAAACAAACGAAGGTTCTAACCTTCTAGAACATTGACTGTACACAATGACACACAGAATATACGTCTATAGTTTGGCTACACTGGTAATGTGGAATAACAAAATTAGTACTTGGCATTATGTAGTGGATAGCATAGAAGATATAAAGTGAAGTAATAGTAGTGTTGTGTACATGTAGTGGATATCTGCAACTTAGCATATGGTAGAATCATGAACTCCACTCATAATACCAGAGACTGAAGTTATTCCAGCAAAGGAAGGGCAGGAATAGAGTTGTCATAGTCACTATAAGCTCCAGCAGAAACGGGTTATTTATAAGCAAGTTCTTAGTGAACTGCTGGAGAGTAAGCTGCTTGCCAAGCAATGTCCCCTCTCGTTTCTTATGGGTATCAAGGTGCTTGCAGAGGTTTGACATTGTGGAGCCATTATCAGACCTTTTTGCACAAATGGCAAACAACTTTGACCGTGCCACCAATACATTTTTGGAAAAACTATTCCCACAAAGGCAAGCAGCCAGAGTTCGTGGAAGGCGCTGGAGCTGATACAGGCAGACATTTCCTTTTTGCTAAACTTGCCATAGCCACTGTGACTAGGACCATTGGCAAACACAGGGTCTGTAGCAGGTCAGAACGTTCCAATTCCAGGACTATTCCAGGACTTGAAAATCAGAAATAGTCTGACTGCATTGTTGATATCCTTTCCGCAGTGACAGTTAGGTTCATGTCACACAATCATTGCTATGAATAACATTGTTCCCTCCCCAACATCATACTCACAGTCACAAATGCAAAGTCAAAATCTATACTGAGCTGACCCCTTTGACAGTATAAATGAACTGCACAGGTAATGACAGAAATACCAATTTTGAATTAGTGACTCAGTTGAAAAGCAACAGTTCTGCTTTGACTGAAATATGATGATTAACACAGTTACATATGAATAATAAAGACAGATTATACAATCATCATTGATACACATGATAACAACACTGAGCCTGATAGCTGCTTAGAGGCTTCCTGCTATGTACAGTGTAAGTTTCAAAGAGAAAAATGAGAAAAAAATGATGAAAACATAATGAACCATTAAAGAGTCCATAAATCCTACTGTGGGCACAACTTTAAATCATTGGCCTTTTCTTCTAGTGTGGCAGCCAATGCTACCAGCTCGCCTTGCTTTGCTTTGGTAGTGCGTCTCAGGCTGTTTGACTTGGTAATCCAAGTCAAATCAGTGGAAGCTTCTGCACATTCAGCAAAGCTGTCAGCTGAACTGGTCAGCTCTGCAACATCCTTCATGAAACACATTTTCTTGGCTTTCCCTGCCTCAATGTCATCTAGAAGAGCCTTCTGCTTGCTGCACTGAATCTGCTGCTGATTCTTTCTGCTCTCCTCTGCCAGGTAATTGCAGTACTGCTGGTGAGTAGATGCAGCAGGGAGAAGCAGGCTCTTGTGCAGGTCAACATTTGCTAGCCCCCCAATTGAGAAGACATAATCGCAAACAAGGCGGCGTGCAACCACAGAGCGTTCAGCCAGTTTGTCTTCTTCAACTTGCTTGTTGACATTGAATCCCTGTTCAACACTTGCCTGGCCATGAGACAGAAGGAGGAGCTCTTGAACTACTCTCCAGAGGGAAGTGTATTGGATATTGTCAGCAAGGTGCTGGTGTAGGAGGGCATCCAAGCAAGTGTCTTTGCTTGGCCTAAAAGCTGCACAGCTGGCATCTCCAGCCACCACCACCTCCAAGAAGTCACGATGTTGCTGTAGGATTTCATCACAGGCTGACAGACCACCAGAAACTCACTCAGCTTCAGCTAGCAAGGGAAGTAAGAGCCTACGCTGGGACCAACGACGAAACAACTCAAACTGTTCTGGCTACGCTGCTTAACCAGCTACCTATGCTTTATGCTTTTGACATGGTTCTTAAGTGCAGGCTCTCCCATGTTCCCAATGTCAAAAGGCTTGAAACATAGCTTGCATTTCACCATGGCTGGATCACTTGGGACATGCGATAACCAAAACCTGTACTCATTGTTCTGCAACCAGGACTCCTTAAAAGTACACTTCCTTTTTGGCAAGACTGCTACTAATGTCTACAGAACTACATACTGAGTAACAGAAATTTAATGATGTTAAGCTCCGGAGAGGACCAGTTGACTATTTCGACAAGCACTGGGCTGCACGGCAACTTCAACTGCATGGAGCAAGTAGACTACCAAGTACGAGAAGTATGAAAATGTAGCAAGTTGGCAAAGCCTGCGTTCATTCCATCGATATCGATGTGAAACGCAAACTATACTAGTACTAGTAACTGCAGCGCCCACAGAGCATGCAAGCACGACCTGACCAATCCCGTATATATGTACACAGTGTACTAGCAGGCTAGTACCCGTACAAAGCGCATGTAAACACCCAGCCATGCAGTCTCGCTAATCTTCTGTGCCATGAAAACCTTTAGTGACAGTTGAAGCTGCATATTATTAATAATACAACCATTATGATTTTCCAGGATTTTTCTAAGAATTCATCAAAAACAGGCATATTCCAGGACATTTCAGAATTTTCCAAACAAACATAGAAAATCCAGGATTTTCCAGGATTTCCAGGACTGCTACAGACCCTGCTTGAAACACTATCAAAACTAGAATGTGAAAAGTTGCCGCACGTGTAGACTACACAGCTGCACGACATGCAAAACAAGTCGCAGCAGCTTGCCACAGCTGATATTGAACCCACCTATTGCACCTACATGCACTTATATCCATGATATTGGGCCTTCTCTCAGATGTGTAGCCCTTGCTTGTTTTGCCAACAAATCAGCGCCTGCAACAATGCACGTTGGCAGTTGCAACATACACGAGGTGTTTGACACCTGGCACACCGGATTGTGCAATTATACTTGTCTACAGTAGCTCATATGTATGGCAGCTGTATCATGCTGTGTTGACTGTAATCTGCATTGATCGTAGCTTCACAGACCCATGACACACCCTGGCTGCTGGTAGACATCACAATGAACCTTCACTGGAGTCAACCTTCGTTTGTTTGAAAATAAAAGCAAACACCATTCGAACCTTCGAACATTTGTTCCAGCACTAATTTTAATTGTGTGTATGCACATGCATGCATCTGTATGTGTGTATGTGTACATGTATTTGTATGAGGGGTGTAAGTATGTATGCATTTGTATGTGTCTATTTGAGCATGTAAATGTCTGTCTGTATATGTTTGTCATGTCTGTTCATGTGTATATTTGTGCCTGTTGTCACAGCTGTAGTATCACTAAGTAAAGGACAACACAGATTGCAATAACATGTCGGCAATTTGCAGACATTGACTAGGTATCGATCATATGTCAATATCGAAACGATCTATCACAACAAAATGTTGTGAGTGAGTGAGACACGCATGCAGAATAAAAGGAATTGGGAGATTGTGTTCATGAAGATATCCTGACCTTCAGGTGGAACTTGCAGTAGATAGGCTCTCCCTTGGCATTGACCATCTTAAACGTGTGACTTCCATAACCATTCATGTGACGGTAGCCGTCAGGAATGCCACGGTCGCTGAACAAGAAGGACACTTGATGTGTTGTCTCCGGACGCAGTGAGATGAAGTCCCAGAACATGTCCGGATCCTTTTCAAAAGACAGGCAAGAAGAGCTTGATTAGTGCTACTCACTTCTGACATGTCTTCTAAGGAAAAGATTTAACATAATTTAAACGTCTTCAAGAACTAGATTTTTTTAAGATGTAGAAAAGTTTTCAAACCCTTTCCTCACATGTAGATGTATAGCATAAATCCCACTATTTACAAGAAGAAAATCAATGAATTTCTCGACAGTGATTTCCTCACTGCAGGTGAGGACCCCAAGAGCAATCAGCTGGTGTTGTCATGGCCATGACACACACAGGTTGATTATAGTTGTTTACACATTCACCTGACTATCCTTGTCACCATGTCAACAAGGCATCACCATACACTTCATAGTTACTAAGAACAATGAAGCTGTAAACATGTTACAGACAATTAGTTTCACAGGTTTAGCAAAGTTAAAGGGACACTGTCATGTGCACTGGGCCATTTGCTAACTAAATGCACACCTATGAAAATTCATGGTCACCCACCACATATGCAAGATAACACACCAGCACAGCAAGCATGATACAGCAGAGCACACTAGCAGTTGAGTTTTGTAACTCAGTAGAGCTGAAATGAGTATACCAATGACTCATTTTCCACTCGTTAAAGCTTGGCTTAAGCAAGTACAATGATGCTGAGTGACTTGACGAGTGCAAGAGGGCAGCCTTGAGATGTGCACGGTGCAGCTGTGGCCAAATATTGTAAGCATGCATATTGATAATGAGATGCTCCCAACGCTGTCACACTACACCACAAAATGTAGTTTACACCAGTTTACACTAATACAAGTCTTAGAGTTTACTTTACATGAGGCAATATCCACTTGTAGAGACACATACATGTATTCTTGGGCACCGGTGCCGGTGACGCCAAAATGTCTACTTTGACATGTTGTGGCCTGTGCCACAAACAAGCTGCAAGCTGGGCCCTGGAGCCTCTAGCTTCAGGACAAGGCTTGTGAAAGCTTGAGGCTTAGAGAAAATATTGCCAGTAGTCCTTCCAAAGTTCCTAGCCAGCAAGCCCTTCTTGTAAAGCAAAATGCAAGCCTAAATGAGGATGGCCGACCACTCAGACCCTGGGTCAACTAGGAGTACCAAGGCCACTTGCATGAGCAGCTGGACAGGTCCGTACTCAATACCTTGCCTTGCTTGATAACCACAGGCTCTACTCGATAAGGGAAAATCTCCAATGGTTTCAGCTCTACTTTTCGGTCATCTTGCTGTGGCAGGCAGCATGCACAAGGAGTGTGTTTAGTTTCTAGAAAATGCTGCAGTACAGAAATGATTCGAGTCAAAAGAATTGCAACTCTAGCAGAAGAACCAGGAGAAATGCAGCTGGCATGATCATAGCCAACTAATTTGTAACTGCCCTTGAGTACTAAGGTAGTGTTGGACTGCTGAACACTGCTGGAAAGAACCTGGCAGCATTTGATGCATGCTTCAATGAAGACATCACTCAAATCACAGCTACATGTAGTTTGTGCAAAGAGGAAACAAATCATTTATTAGATTGGCAGCAGCCACTCTTTTTGGAGGAAGGAAGGAGGAAAGAAAGAGAGAAAAAAAGGGAAAGGAGACAACGAGAGACAGAGACACACCAGACACATGAAGCTGTTGCATCCACTATGGGAATTACAACAGCCAACGGTTTACTCAATGGTTCAGAGTTTTATCCACCCCAGGCACTTCATAGTGAGCATTTTGCATAAACACAGCCATATTGACACTGAGCTGTATTTGTGATGTTAAACTTGTCTGCGCCACACCTATCATTTCCATTGGCATTGGGAGGTATGCCGACACTGCTTCAGAATTGACCAGCTAAAAGATAGGCTACATCCACAATCTTAAATTTGCACACTGAAGAGCACTTTTCATGTAAAGCACACAAACTTGAATTATGAAGTAAGCTTCTTCTTACTACTTTGTCAGCAGTAATCTGCTCTTGACAAAGGGAACTTGATGAAAAATTGTTGCTTGTTCAAAACACTCAAGTTGGTGAGCAACATGGGAGCAGATGAGCTCAGACTGATCACCTGGTTGAAATTGCCTTTGTTTGACAGCAAATTAGCTACCAGGCAGTTGTAAAATCCATGAGCTTCACCTGTGAGCTTTTTTAGTTGCAGTGGAGGGTTGCAACAAGGTTCTAGCATTGCACAGCAACAAGAAAACAGGCATCTACAACACGCATGTGCAGGTGGGGGAGAATGATTGATCACCGCTCACCTCCTAGCTAATGGTGAGGTGAATGAGAATTTCCGACAACAGCTGGACAACACTGATAACTATAAAAAAAAGAATCACACATCCACCTGAACATATTCAACACTGTTTGGGCCTCAAGAAGGCAAGGATTGCAGAGGCACAAACAGATTCAATTCAGAAAAAATAGTGGCATCTTCTTCTCTAACCTCAAACCCAGATCCCACATGACAGCATCCCTGTAAGTGTCAAAACCAAATTGTGCAAAGGCATCAACCAGTTACCTTGAGGTGAGTAGCTGGGTTGCGTTTTTGAGTGTGAATGAAACTCGGGAACTGCAAGAAGCAAAAGGCAATGCCAAAACAGACATGGTTCTTAAAAGTAATGCTTAAATGGGAAGCTAACGTGGAAGTACTAGGAGGAAATTATTAACAGACAAGACAAATTCATGAAGAGGATCTCTGGCCAACACCACAATCACACACAATTACTTGTCAGTGGTCATGTATCCAATATATGATGTATGTAATATGTATCCAATATATACACAATGTATGCAATATGTATTATACATCTACACATATATACATCAATATACATGATGTATGCAAATAGTGCAAAAAGACACAGATACTTTACACAGAGGCAATGACTGACAATAACACCATTTTCAATAAGAGATTTTCCACAGTCTTATTTGTGTCAGCAAAAAAAATGACTCACCAACAATGGGTCTCGGATGAAAAAGATTGGTGTGTTATTGCCAACAAGATCCCAGATTCCATCCTCAGTATAGAACTTGACAGCAAATCCACGAGGATCACGCACAGTATCAGCACTGCCTGACTCACCACCTGTGGAACAGAGGATACAACAGACATGCAAAGAATGACAGTCACAAATTCTGAAAATAACAAATCAGAAGGGAATTCATAGCAGTCTATCATAGTCACATCATGCTTATTCCTAGGCTGGGCAGGTTTGCTACTAACACCACACAGAACTAAACAATATGAAGAAAGTGCTTTAAACTGTGTGAGTTTCAAATAGAAAGAAGTGCTGCCAATAATAGCATAACACAAAAGTGATTCAACAAAGAGCAGAAAGCAAACTGACCAACTGTGGAGAATCGGATCGCCAGTGGTGTGCGTTTGTTGACTTTCTCAAACATCTTTGCTTTGCAGTACTTGGTGATGTCATGAGTCACTTCAAAGTAACCAAAAGCACCTGAAAGAAAAAATGACTGTCAGTATCAAAACTGAGAGTGAGTGAATAAGCAAGTGAGAGGAAGAGTGAGTCAGCAAGTGAGAGATAGAGAGTGAGGGAATAAGAGATAGAAAGTGAGGAAATAAGCAAGTGACAGAGAGAGACGGAGAAAGAGAGAGGAAGAGTGAGTGAGAGAGAAAGAGAGTTTGCATGTGTCTTAACTAGAAACTTAAAATTCATTGTGACCTTAACATGCACTGTGATGCTTCTGCATATGTGAAATAGTGAAGGTAATAATACTGGGGGATGTCAGGTTGGCAGACGTGATCGGGGAGATGTAGGAAGGGCCAGGCCTCCACAGGTTGTGTGTGCATGCACCACTTGTTACTGTGAAACCACAGTTACACTGCAGCTTCTCTTCAAGTGAGGCTTCTATATCCCATGCTACCTATATACCATGTATATGCCAAGCATGAAAGCAGACACAGACAATTTCATTTTTGGATTGATCAACTATGTTACATACAAAGAAGAGAAAAAAACAAAAAGTAGAAGAAGAGCGCAAGACAAAGAAGCCAGTAAGGGAGAAAAGAAGAGTAAGGAGAATTCTCAATTGGGAGTAAGTTAGAATTGGGGGTAAGTTAGAATTGGGACATTAGACTTCATTGCAAGGATCAACATCACCACCATCCACATCACTGAGAACAACAATGTCATGGTCAAGCTCGTCGTCTTCGTTGGCAGGTGAACCAAGCAGCTGTTCTGGTGCGAAAGCAAACAGATCTTCTAAACATTGCTTACCCCCAGCAGCTGGACAATTTGGCTTAAAGCACAAGATGTCATCCATGGTTGCAACCCTCACCTGACCACAGACTCTGAAGGACCTTTCTATTAGGTCTGGTGTTAACCTCCTTCAGGCCTTGGCAACTCCAGGCCTTGACAACGTGGTATTACACATGGAATCCCTTAATTTGACTATGGTATAAATCAAACATTCCATTTAATTGGAACCTTTTTTGCTTACAAATTTCCCACCAATTATTCCCAGTCAAATCTTGATGGTTTATTCGATCTTTTTGAAAAAGACAATCAGTTAATTTGAACATCCATGCATTTTTATGGCCCATACCATACAATTCTGACTGCATGCAGGACTATTTTGGAAGACTCATTATTTGAATGCACAGCCTGTACTAATATTGTGATCATGTGGTGATATGGCTCTTGATAGTCCACTGTGATTTGATGTATCTATTATAGTTTATTCCCTGCTTCATGAAGAGAATTCAATGTGCATATTGACATTTTGTAATTTTTTACTAATTTTGTGCGAGAAAATTTTAGTAATTGTGGAGTGCCAACCTTTCGTGTAGTTTAATGTTCGGTAATTGTGGCAGGCCCTGCTTGCACAATAGTCTCTGAGACCACAAGCTGACAGTAGCATGAGTAGTGTGTTGGCTTCACATGCACACAGCTAGATCTACTGTGATGGTGAACCACTCTCCACACAGCTAGATCTACTGTCATGGTGAACTGCTCTGGGTGTGCAGTGCAGTTCGTCATGCGCGTGGAGATCATAGACCAGTCTGTCAGATATTCTTTACAAAAGTTAGGCATAGTTTAACTTTAGGCATCAAAGCCTTTGATAGAGTGAGTACAGAAATTCCTGAAAATTGGTCAAATTACAGTTTTGGGGCCCAGATTTTGCCAAGTTTGGTTAATTATAACATTTGGCTTGGCAACTTGGGTTCAAATTAAAAGGTATTCCACCTGTAATTATTGTCAGCCCTTTAACTGCAGGCCATGCAGTTAGTCATAAGTTATCAATGGGAGTAGATGTATTTGACCAAAATTCCAAGGTCTCACTTTGGCCATTTCAAGACATTGTCTCGCCTCATGTTACTGGGTCATTGGTTTTAGCGATTTTCCTTGGCAAATAGCTCATAGAAAAGGAGGGTTGAAGCTCCCATGTTCCCTCAGATTAGGAAACACTTTGTGTTCTTATAATTAATAGGATACAGGATTAGACAATTATCAGATCATACAGTAAACATTTCAAGTGGCAGCGCTATCATGCGCACTCAGAGAGATGCCGTTCAGCGGGGAAAGAAGTGGATGCCCACCTTAGCAAAGATGCATTGATTGATTCTGCTCATCACGCGCGGAGCCCGCTTGCGCTGGGAGGTGAGCAGAGGCAAGCGTTTACATTTACATGGCTACCTGATGTAGAGTTTCTTCTATTCCTGCTTTCCTAGCGTTTCTTCTATTCCTGCTGTGATACTAGTAACATCATTTTTTAGTCCTTTTTGTTGTTGTTGTCCGTGTTCTGCGTAACAAATTAAACATGAATGCAACTTTCGACACAGGTCACGATTGACAGCCCGACTTAGTTCTGCGGCGCTGGTAGCCTGTAACGAGTAGAGCACAGTACGATAATTATAATTATCGACTTGGTAGACTACCAATCATGTGACCGCGCGTTATGTTACCCGACAATGCAACTACCGTAGTACTACCGCCGTAGCCCTAGTCTCGCTCTACATGTTCTAGATCCCGTGGAACGAACTGCTCTCGCGGTTCAGCCTAAACTCTGGCCTATGCCTATTGTAAACATCGCAACTAACGCCGTGCTGGGAAGTCACCGAACACGGGCCACGTTGCACCTTTCTAAATTTCCCACATTCCCAAACGAAATGCGGCTGATTCCTGGCTCTTCACAGAAGCTTACATCAGTTCACGCTGCGGTTGACCTCGACCTCACTCTCGGCGTCCAACTCATCTATGTTCATCATGTCAGTTCTTTCTTGCCACTTCTAGATCTTCGGAGCTCTTCAGTGGACTCGTGGTGGGCACTAGTAATCAAACTGTAATAATCTCCACTAGATTTGCTACACTCATGCTTGAACTGTGACGTGAATACTCATACAAATAGCCGAAACAGCTCCGCCTGCTAGCTAATATAGGAAGTCTCTGAGACGGACACTAGCTCTCCTCTTCCGCTGGCGTCAGCCGTGAAGTGCAATGTCATCAGCTCGTCATCATGGTTAGGCTGCAGTGATGGTAAGTGCACGCTAGCAGCGACCAGGGCCATGGCGACAGGCACTGGCTCTCGACCGCACGACGCCGTGTTTGCGGCTTCTGCTTCGCGCACGCAGACCACCGGTCGTCAGGCGGCGCGCAATCGGAGACTAGTTTGCCGAAGAAAAATGTGCGATCATGATGATGCTATACTTTCCTAAAGTAGCAGTAGCAGTAGTAGTAGTAGTAGTAGTAGAGTAGTAGTAGTAGTAAACATTTCTTTTACAAGGGAAGTCCAATGGCTGGTATTAAAGCTTAATCTAGCGGATCTCCTGATAATGACGAGAAGTAAATAACAGATAAAACTAGCAAAAGAAAGGAAAACTGAAACAGGAGAACAACAAAGCTAGGAAGGAAGCTCAACGTAAACATATCGGAAGCAAAGAAATCAACAAGAAGACGAGCAAACGAGGCAGCAGACTCGGCAGAAACAACAGAGCAACAGGGCGAGTTGCCTGACTGAGAGTGGCACTTGCAACCGATAGCGTACCATTACCCGTACCACGACGAGAAAACCGTGACAACAGACCACAGGTAGTAGGTATTTTCACGACAAAAACGATAACCTTCAACGAGGTTGCAACCTTCCTCTATTGCTAAGTCAGACTTAGCCGGCAAACACTGATCACTCATCCGTTCGCTGGGCTCGAATGAGCCCAGCGAGTCTACGAAGCCGTACATGCGCTGTTTTGCGGCCACTCTCAAGTGAGCCGATCTGTAACGAAATTTTCTTTAATCCTTTCAGCAAAAGAAAAGGTTGAAGAAAGCACTCTACCAAGCCAAAGACCGAGTAAATGAATATTATATTACTGATGCAAAACTGTATTCGCTGACGTGAAGCGCGCATGCGATCATGACCATTGTGCTGGGCGCCCTGAGACCGAGAACTCTCAGAACTCGTGCAAGAAGCCATCGCCGGCGAAAAGAGTCTATCGGTAGCATGCGGAGAGTTAGCGGCATGAGGGTGTGAGAATCTACTGATTCGAAATTTTTTTTTCTTCAAACCACAATCAGCTCGCTGGATAGGCAACAGTAAACACACAGCTCACCAGCTCCCTTGGCGTGGACAACTCGCTCAGGAATGCGTTCCCTGTCGAAGTGCGCCATGGCGTCGATGTAGTTGACATCTTGCATGAGCATCGGGCCGCGAGGGCCAACTGTCTGTGACGAATCCTTTGCGTCGACCGGCCCTCCCCATCCTGTTCGGCAAACGTCGGTCTCCTAGAATAGCACAAATGATCCGTAAAAAAAATTATGAGTGCCGAGGCCTAAGCCATGAGAGAGAGAGAGAGAGAGACAAAGGAAAAAAGACAAAGAAAGAAAGAAAAAGAAAGAAAGAAAGAAAGAAAGAAAGAAAGAGAGAAAGAGAAACCTAGTTCGCAAAACATTCGGTGCGAGACTTTCTGTGCTCTATTCTCAAACTGACGAGAACGCGCAGAAATATTGCAACAGAGAGCGGGAAGAAGGAAAGGTCAGTACATCAGCTTCTCAAGGTGGTC
>JAOWAW010101972.1:0-10416 GCA_028565695.1 Nicola tetela
GAGCTTGGATGACAGGAAGCGATGGTTGTCTAGAAAGACTGTGGGTTTAATAAGTCAGGTTAACCCAAGTCGTTACAATCACCACCACCTCTTTTCCATAAATAATGCATTTCAAGCACTAAACTTAAAAGAAAACAGATTTATGGTATGTCACATGAGATACACTTAAGAAAACAAAATCAACAACGATGACAGCTAACTTCCCAAAGATTACAATTTCAACTTCACCCACTGTTTTCATGAACAAAAAAAACCCAAAGCAATATACAAATTTATAACAAACTGCACGTAACACATTGTCATCAGCAGAAAAACTCAGAACAATGTTCATGTTGGTATGTACAATTGTGTAGCCAGCGTGACCTCTCATGATTCGCCTATTTGTACTCATCGAAGAACTGCATGACAAATCAATGACAGAAATAGAACACACCAATGTAAGACAGCCAAAACTACCGCTAGACAGCAATGGTCAAATATGGAAATGACTGCTGAGGGGTAGACATCAACAAGGACCTGCCTAAGTGAAGATAAAAAAAAAGAAAGCTGAGCATATACAGGTACAAGTCATTTTATACAGTAGTGCAGTACATGTGTTATCTCAAGGATGGCCAACCTGATGCTTACTAATATCACTGCAGCAAACTCCAGACAAAATTAATCCAATGTAAGCTGTGCTAAATTGTGATAAAACTACAGCAGATCCTGCATGAAATTCTCCCCTGATGCACAAAACAAGCCAAAGAGATGTCATTAAGAGAGAACATACACAAACCTGAATTCAGTGAAAAGAGTAAACCATAGTAATGCCAACATGGTAGATTGTACAATATTGAGCATGGAGTGGGTTTGGGGGTGCACATCAAAGCTAGGCTTCTTTAGGGACACATTGTTGATGATTCACAGTGCTGTACTAACGTACTACATTGCTGCTTCAGCAGCTCTGCAATAGCAGACCGTTGATCTTCTTCATGTAATTCCCTCCGGTCTCTTTTTTTTTTTAGTTCCACCAAAGGACCACATTTATGAGCTGAAATGTATCTCTGAACACGACGCCACGTGGCGCCAGCCATAGCTGTACATACAAGGCAAATCTATCTCAAGCACTCATTCAGGCATGCAGTCGCGGGGTGTTAGCGTGCTCATGCCACCTGGTCAGCTCCAGCACTTTCAAATCATCCAGAACAGCTCCTACTATGGCACTCCCATAGCTTCGAGCATCCTCAATGTTTATCCGATTTCTTTTTGGTCCTTTATCAAATCTTCATTATGAATGGGCTACAAACTTTGTTACAGATTTTTAATATTTCCTTCTGTGGAAATAGTGGTAGCCAATTGAAAGCTCGAAATCTCATTAAAGATTCTCAGCCAAAATAAAGGTCTGAGACAGGATTTTAAAATCCTGCAGCTACCTTTTGTACATCTGGATGTTCTGAATAATCCCAGAAGCAATTAGGTGGCTACCTCAAAGGATAAATTAGGAGAAATTACAGGAATTGGGCAATTTTGGCTTCAAACATGTCCAGCCCATGCCAACAGCTGGTTGATTTGACTGAATAATATCTGACAATCATTCTGGGAAAAATCAAAGAACGTTTGAGCATTGTTATCGAACACGCTATGGTCCAGTTCGTAGAACCCCGCTGAACTTTCACACAACTTGCAAAGTTCTAGACATTATTATTGCGATAGAAAGAGTGAGAGAACCTCACAAGGAAAGACTCAGAAGCACTCGCAAGCACAGGGTGAGAGAGTGAAGCTAAGATAGTGGGCTATGATATTGTGACCATGCCATGAGAACGAGGACACCCACATGCCCATAGTAGCAATAGATAATACGCTAGGTTAAAGTAACACCAGATAATACATTAGGCTAAAGTACCACTAGATAATAGCAGTCACTAATATTAGCATAGTAGGGTGTGGGTGTGTCACCTAATTCCAAGACAGCATTGTTGTCTGTTATGTTCTTTCTCTATTCAAACACATACAAAAGACTACTAAACCAAATCAACTCACAGAATATAGGTGGAATCCCTTTAATTTAAATACAGTATAATTCGAACACCCTGCTGTGCCTCGTGGGATCCTACCAAAATACTTGTTTTGGCTCTTTGCCTCGTAGAGTCGTACATGTAGTCTACATCAACACCGGTCTTGCAAGCGAAAAACTGTGTAGTGTTCATTGGTGCATGCTAGATTCACCTTACATGTACTGTAGTTTTAGCTTACATGTTATCATGGTTATGTAGTTTCATTTTACATGCACTGCAGTTTTGGTTTAGGCATCATCCCAAAAGTTCACAAATCCCAGCCAAAAGAAACAACTTTCGTATGGGGAGGGGGTTTTGGCCGAATTTGTTTGCGATCAACACATACATGTACATACACAATATACATGTAATTTACATGTAGACTACGCATAGGTCTACTGCTGCGATGATGTATTTCTCCCAGACACATGCTTGCACCTGGCAGAGATGGGTCACACGGCACGCACGATCACCGGTGTCCAATCGGATCTTAACATGCATATACGTAGGTTCTGGTACTTGATTGTAGCAACTATGGTAGCTGTGGCCACATGCTTTCATCCACTCTGTTCTTCACATTTGTCCAGATCCATAATAGTGAAAAAGTGAGACAGCAGGAAAAAAAATCAGGGAGAGAATGCTACGTTTTGCCCATTGGGCTTCTTTAGGAAAAAGTGAGCAGAACAGAAGTAGTTCGTGGCATAAGTAGTGTGATCGAGGGTGCAAGCTACAGAAAGTGGTGAGAGGTGGGATGCATGTGCCATGGTTTAGGTGAGAATATGGTGTGAGTGTCCTGGTGTAGGTGATGCTAGGCTGAGTGCATGTTTACATGAATTTTAAGTGAACTCTAATTCGATGAAAGATGCTTCTACCAAAAACACTGAAAGTTACATCATATACAGTATGACGCATCGAAAAATGACACGTCAGAACTTGGAGAAGGAAATTTAAAAATATTAAAAATTGAGACGTTGAGATGAATTGCAAATAGGCATGGTTGGAGATATCATGGTATCATGTGTGTATGTGTGAGATATCCTGTCACTACTGCCAATACAGCTGGTCGGAGCAAGCACTAAACTAATCTCAAGTTGGCGTGCAGTCTGGTTTTAAATAATTAGACCGAGAAACCAGATCCATTGTACTCTTCCAATTCGATCCAAGGTCACGTACTAAATGCTACTTTGACGTAACACCACGTACTTGATCTTCCCAAAGCTAAGGATCAATCGCAAAAGTGTCAAGCATCATTTTATGATACTTTGCACCTTGGTACAATTTACCGCAGCAAAAACAGCATACCCGTTGCACGTCGAATTTGTTCCCAGCTAGTCTGTAGTTTCGTTCAACCATTGCAGTGTCGTAGTGATAGTCCACCACCGTACGAGGGAACTAGACACAGTGAAATAGTGCAACGAAATTTAATTCTATTCCTTTTACTTACTGCCACATATATGGCACTTGAAAAATCAAATACACAAAGCTCACCTTGCCATTATGCTGTCGCTTGTGCAAATATTCCGCAATGTACGTGGCGCTCATCATAACGCCGAACATTACGCCAATAATAGGCACTGTCAAGAGAAAATTCCCCACTGGCATGGTAAATGGCAGATCCCAAGACAAACTGCGCGTTCAAACAATCGAGAAAAGCAGGCCGATGAAAAGCCGTTGGCCTGCAAGATTACTCCGCTGTCAACAAGCACAAGGAGTTTAGCAACAGTCAGCTTGAGATTAGGCCCTTAGAGAACATCCCGGTTTTTGCGCGCCATTTTCTATAGATCTGCGCATGTGTGTTTTTCTTTTTTAAGGAGGGGCACATATCTTCTATTAACATTTTAATTTTTCGCGCCTTCGCGCCTAAACTTTGTCCTCTTCATCAAAATGGCGCTGTCTCACTGCCGTATAAGCGCAGAGATGATGCACATGATGAATAGCCGGTGCAAACTGATGCGTCGGTGAACATGGTGAATGCAACAGTAGAATAGAACGATCGAAACAAGCATCATTTGTTGAGGGAGATTTGGTGAGTACTACGATGCCGTCAGATCTTCGCGATCTATTTAATAGGTTCTTACCTCTCTTCGGCAAAAATCGATGGATGTGGAACAAGGAGTGTGCAGAATATTCTTGTGTTTGAGGAGAGAACACCAATTAAACTAAGGAACGTTGCCCGGTGGTGAAGTTTAGCTCTGTTTGTCGCGGGATACATGTACTGCTGGCTGGTGAGATCGGTGGGATCACCAGGATGAGTATACATAGCAACGAGCTGAACTTTCTGATTTTCAGATACTTACAAGAGTCAGGTACTCCTCTGAGTTTGCTTGACTATGCTTTAATCATTTTCCTAACACGAGTGCAAATTTAAATGGCTACCATACTTTAGGTTTTGTGCACTCGGCGTTTACATTTGGAGTTGAATGTCAGATTCAAGACTTCAATGTGAACAGCGCATCCATACCGCCCGGTGCTCTAATAAGTGTTGTGCAAAAAGGCCTTCTTTACGCTGAAGCTGAGGTTTCGCTAACTGAGGTGTGTGTTATTTTTGTTGGTTTGGCCTTGTTGACACACATTCTCCACAAACAACAATTTCTTAATGTTTTTGTTTTTTTTTTATTTAAAGGAAATACATGTACTAGCAGGGTCCGTCCTTCTGGCAGGAGTTACTTGGACAAAATCGGATTTAGGGAGAGAAAATTATTGTGACAGACAGTGTGATAGGAAATTAGAAAACGACAGGAAAGTGTATGAATGAAGGCACACAGAAACTGAGGCAGAGAGGTACACAGACAGAAACGGAAACTGCTTAGGCGGACTGGCTACTACAGTGGCTAGAACACAATCCAGTCGCTGATGCCTATGTACAAGAACGTACGCAACTCTAACATCATGCCGCATGTTATTCCTTCAGATCTGTTTTAACACCAGTCTTTTGGCTCACTTCGTCCCTTCTTCAATTTGGGATGTACCTCCGAATGATTCAGTGATTGCAGCCATGACAAAAGCTGCACAAATTGTGCAGCTTTTGTTGCAATTGTGTTATAAAATTCATGACAAATTATGCAAATGTGTGTCTGTGTCCTACTAGCCTATAAACTAGGTAAGATTTACCGTTGTACTGTGCTGTTGTGTATATTAGATGGGATTGCTATTACCTGATCACATCATCTCCCTGGATAGGACATGCACATGGATTATTCTTCAAGGGCTAGCCAGACCTGAGCAGGGCTGTGCACAATTGACAAATCATGGTCTTTTTACAAGTCAACTTGATGTAACAGAACATTGTAGTACACACTTTCAGAGGAACCTTTGTGCTGGAAGAATGGTATCTGATCACATTGAAACACATGTTTGCAAACTGTCCTGGTGAAGTTGCTGGTCTACTGTGGCATTCAGGGGAGGGGGGAGTCAAAATGCTTAGCTTTCGCATCATCTGATTGTGATCAAAGAAACCTTTTCTTAGTATTGCCGTTAGGTACATATGTTTTTCTAGTTACAGTTGTCACCAGGAACTCTAATGGCTGCTCTTACAAAGCATAGCACGACCCATGTGATGCAATTGACCTGGTAGATAGACATGCATTTGGAAGGCTGATTGTTATTCCTAAAGGACTAGTAGACCTGCTTTTTCTTATGCCATGATACTGTGTCCCAGAGTGAGCAGGCCTCCACTGTTCTTTATTTGCACATCACTGATTCTATCATTGCTCTTTTCCCTTTCATCTGTGGTGTTTTTTTTTTGTTTGTTTGTTTTCCAAATAAAAGTTTGCATGTTAGGGGTCAGTACAAATTCCCTCCTCCGGCGAAATCAGAAAATGTGTTAGCAGGTATCAGATGAGTTCTTTTTTTGCATTTTCTGCCCCAATTCTTCTAGTTATGAAGACAGACTCGGAGAGTAGTAACAGTGAATCCATTACTGCTCGTCAGTTATTGATATGCACAGGCAGGAAAAAATTTGTCAAAAACCAATTATGTCCTTTGTGCCTTCACTGATTTTATCTCAGCTTATTTGACAAGTACTTTGTCTCACTAGAAAATTTGGAGCATGTCAATTTAGCACTTGAATTCTGACTTGAGATGGTGTGGAATGGCATAAATGTTCTTGCTGATACTTGGCTTTTAGTTGTCTGGTATTGAGTTGTGTATGTCTGTCTTTGACGTTCTAGGATGGCACAAGTTTGGCTATGAAAGAGCCGCTCTCATTGCTGGAATCAGTTTGTCCAGATGTACTTGCCTCACGAATGAACACTGTTCACGGCATTATTGGAAATGCCAGCACTGTTGGGTTATCAACCGAGTCAGGACTGCAGGCGAAATCTTCTGATACTGCTGTGAAGCACGAGCAAGCTGGGGAGGCAGTCAGTCATATGGGTGGGCACAACTAAATGTAGTCACTTTACCTTTTTTCTCGGGGGTGGGTGTTGTGGGTTGGTGGTTGACCCTGATAGTATCTGATGTTTCTTTGTAGATGGTTAAGTGGGATACAGTCACATTAAGTCTGCCTTGTTCTTCCCTGACACTACTCTACACTAAGCACAAGGCATTTATGGTTGTGGCTTTTCACAGAAAAATTCTTTGCTGAAAGTGGAATGCGCTAACTTCTTCTTTAGCCTGCACTTATCAGTGTAAGGTATTCATGTACTGCTGAGTGACCCAGGATAAAACCGTTACATAGTTCTTTGATAGAGAACAGACGAAAGCAGCAGGATGAAAGAATATCTTTATAGAGTAGACAAGCTTTTCTGTTTTGTGTTTGTTAGATGTGACAATGGAAGATACCAATGTGTCACGACCGCCAGCAGTGAATGCAAGCACAGCTCCAGCTCCCGTGACACCATCTGCGAGCACTGAATGTAAAACTACTGTACTCCGAGGACATCAGTCTGAGGTACTCTTCATTGTAGCATACAAACACAATCTTTTATATTGGTGCAACTGTTATTATGAAGAGTTTTGCATTAAATGGATCTTGGACTAGACATGTTATGTAGGTACGTGTACTATAACATCACTACTGTTGCAGGTTGCTGAAAGGTTGGAGAAGTTTTTGAATGTGAGAAAATAATTTTGGGGTCTTGTTATTGTGCTTGTGCCTTGACAGGTGTTTATTTGTGCGTGGAGTCCAAAGGCAGACATGATAGCATCAGGGTAGGTGAAGGTATTTCATTGCAAAGTGTTTAGTGATTATTTATTCCCCCTCTCTTTCTCCGGTGCTCATTCTCTTCATCTTTTTACTCTCTTTCCACATTTCTTTATGACTCTCTCCCAGCCTTCTCTCTCTCTCTCTCTCTCTCTCTCTCTCTCTCTCTCTCTCTCTCTCTCTCCCCATTTCCCTCTCCCTATAGTTTCCTTTTTCTAGTTCTGTGAATGATAGCCTGATGCTTTAGGGCCAATGTGTTATCCATCTAACCACTTGCTATATGAGAGAGGTGCATACTCAAGTTTTGCAATATGTACAGTAGATGTACAAAGAGCATCCACTAAGAGGTATATGCAATCATTTCCAGCTGACATGGGTGAAATAGACAAGCATACATTGTACGTTCATGAATATATTTTCTGCCTTTAAGGTAGTTTGTGGGAGTTACCACCATTTTACATACAACTTCAATGGAAAATAGCAAGAAATTTTCAATATCATCAATTTTTGCTCAGATTTGATTTAAAAACTCTTCTTAGGACAACCGATCCACTTATGCCAAAAAAATTGGGGCTCAAGCTTGTTATCATGATGCAGGTCATCAAAGTTCAAAGATTTCCATCATAAAGTATGTACGTAAATGGGAACTACAACTGAAGTTCCCAGTAAAACAAGGTCAGTGACCCCAATTTTTTTGCAAATTTAGGCTTAGGATCCCAAGGCAAATGTGTGGCTAATTTTTGAGGACATTCTGACTTTTTCCATTGGAGTTGTATGTAAAATGGCAGTAACTCTCTCGAACTGCCTTAAAACAAATGAGACAAAAATTAAAGCAAGTTGAAGCAATTGATGCAATGAAAGGTCACGCAAGCCAGTGGCACAAATATACACAAGGGGAATGTCACTGAGCTGGCAAAATTTTATTAGTAATCACCACCAAAAAAATTGAATAGGAGAGAGAGAGTTATGTAATTGTGATACACCAGTACTGACTGAACTATTTGAAGCAGTTATGTAGGTAGAGACGTGAAAGTGCAATTTTTCCACATCTTCCTGTCATGCTTCCTTTGTGCAGTGCATTTACGTTCATGTGCCTATGGTGTAGGGCTGGTGATGCAACTGCTCGGATATGGACCTTAGAAGATAGTTCTATTTCATCAATCGTCCTACCGCATACGGACAGCATGAGAAACGGCGACACTGGCCACAGCAAGGATGTCACATCACTAGATTGGAATGTAAGGTGCTTTTGTTATTGAAAATTTTAGCAACTTCTCAAAGTGCTGTAACTGATCAGAACAATTAACTATGCTGCATGATTTGCTTCTGACTTAAGTTTAAAAGATTTCTAGATGAATGTCAGTTGTCTTTCTGCTTGTGGTTTGTGATCTTGTTAAGGTGGCATGTTTTGTTGAAAGTGAAGTTTGTGTTTAGGAGCTTGATAGCCAGCTGTCTTGCTGGTTGAGAGAAAGACAGTTGGAGAGAAAATGAATCTGTTTAATCCGCTGCCTGTTTCTTGTGTGCAATTTATTCTCAGCATGAAGGCACACTTTTGGCCACTGGCTCATATGACGGCCATGCAAGAACGTGGACAGCAGATGGTATGAGTTCTGTAGTAATGTTTTGTGTAGTACACTTTCTACTACCTGTTTTGCCAGCTTGTCATGTCTGTACTCTCAGTTTGGGTTAGTAGCAAGAGTGTTTTCTCTCAACTAGCGCTGCTCACTGTTCTGGTTTCTTGCTATGTCCTTTCATGTTTTCACTTTTGTTAGGTCAATTACGGCACGTGTTGACATGTCATGAGGGCCCAATTTTTGCCATCAAGTGGAACAGAAAAGGCAGCCTCATACTCACTGGCGGTGTAGATAAAGTAAGTTGGCTATTGTGTTCTGAAGGTGCAGTTGTTCATCTGTATGGCACTGTCTGTGTTTGTATGCATTTGAGCATGTTTCAAACATCAAAGAGTTGCATGCCCTTTTTTGTTTGGGTTTGAAAATCACTTCAAAAGCTGAAGTAGCTTGTAAACAATAGATAGTATTCACATCTTATAGGTAGTTTACATGTAGTCAGGCACCATTTTGAAATCTCTCTCTCTCTCTCTCTCTCTCTCTCTCTCTCTCCATCCTTGATGACAGTCAGCAGTTGTCTGGGATGCGCAATCTGGCCAGGTGAAGCAGCAGTTCAAATTTCACAGTGGTAAGGAAGCAACTGACTGGAAAGAAGCAGATGCTGAATTAAACTTTAGGAATGATCACCTCATAAGGCTTGAACACTCTGGCACACACAACAAACTCTCCAGTATTTCACCAGAATCACCTCCTGATTCATCAGGTGCAAAAACCTGTAGAGTGCAGCAGGCTAGGGTGCTGTTCAGAAGGGCAGTGATATGTATGAGTGCAAATTAGTACTATCAACTTTGCAGCTGTCAGTGGGCAGAATAGCACACAATGAAACATGGCTGCTACTGGTAGACCAAACTACTGAATGCAAGGTATTCTAAAACTGTGGGGTTGCAATGGTGGCATTTTATTTTCTGGTGAACTCTTCTTTTTTTTTTAGCTCCATGTCTTGATCTGGACTGGCAGGGCAACCAGACATTTGCAACCTGCTCTCAGGACAAGCTGATACACGTCTGCCGGGTTGGCCTAGATCGTCCTGTTCGGACATTTCAAGGACATACAGTAAGAAGGAAATTTCTGTTTCTGTAAAGTAGACCAGGATACTAGTTATGTTTTTTTTTTTATTCTTCCCTATTTCCCTTCACCGTAGAATGAAGTTAACACGCTGAGATGGGATCCGTCAGGATCACTGCTGGCATCCTGCTCAGATGACTGCACAGCGAAGGTAATTTTCTCTTGTGTAATAGAGAGATGAGTTTGTCAGCAGTCATCTTTGCTGTATGGCTGTGTTTAATGGTATATGTACTGTAGCTATGAACTGGGGTGACAAATACTTGAAAGGGCTGAGGAATTGGTTGTTTGGGGCATATAGTATCTACTATTTATGTTACAATGGTCGTAATCTTCCATGTCAGCCCTAGGCATGACTGTCTGGAGGGTGCTCTTAGTTTCTATGCTGCTCCCAGGGCATGCTTATTCATATTGCTGCAGAAGGACACCTTACCATCCAGTGTGAACAATTCCTCTCTTTACTCTATTTTTTTTTTCTCTTTCCCTCTCTCTGTCGCCTGTCTTCCTCTTGCTCTTTGTCACTAATTCTCTTTCTCTCTCTCTCTCTCTC
>JAOWAW010101983.1:0-23566 GCA_028565695.1 Nicola tetela
CACAAAGGTGCTGTTAAACGAGATGAAACAGTTGCTGCCTTGGGAGCACAATGCCTTGCGGTAGATCTCATTGCGATCCGCTGTCAAGAATGTAATAGTCACAACGTCAGTGTCTGTACGATCTAGTGTGCCACCAGTTAGAGTGTGGCGTGCACGTGGCAAGGTGACTCGATCTCGAAGAATAATCTCAGTTAGCTGTAAAGAGCTTACATTGACAGTTTCATCAAAGTAGAGTGTAACACTGCCCTTGCCAAGATTCAAATCAAAGTTGGCTAAGGTTGGCCTGGTGACATCTGGATCAAAGCCACTTGTTTGCTGAGCAGCTGTGGAAGAAACTGCAGAAATGCCATTTCCAGCCATGTCCAACAAGAAGGAACTATCAAACACTGCATGTGTGTTGTTGGCAGACGTTGCCACTTGCTTAGCTTGCTTCAAATGGTTAACATCAGAGTGAAGGAGGGTCACATTGATGCTGAGTCCATTGGAAGACTGTGCTTTCTGCCCAGTGAATGTCACACTCTGCCCACCAGCTGTCCTTGACTGAAGTGAGAATGACTGCATATTGAGGCTTGATGCGTTGATGTACTCATTGAATGATAGACTGAGAATTCCCGCGTCAGCCAGGCTCAAGGTGTAGCTGGTGAGGTGAGGAGGGGTAGCATCATCAACAACTGCTGTAGCTTGTTGTGTGAGGAGAAGTATGGCATTGTCACGCATGTCCTGGATAGCACGATCTGCCATCTCAAGGAAAGAGTTCGTAATTCTGGAGCCAACAGCTGTCTTGGATTTCAGCTCATCCAACACAGTCTTACCAAGGGACACAACAATAATAGGTTGGTCACGACTGGCTGATGAGCTCATGCCAGAAAGTAAGGCTACACGTTCATGGGCAGAGGTTGTTGAACCTCTTCCTTTCATCACCATTCGGTTGACCAGAAGGGTTGAGACACGAACAGACTCATCAAATGTGAGAGTAAGTGTGCCAGCATCGATGTCAAGGGTGAAGTTTCTGAGACTGGGTCGAATTCTGTCAGGGGTATATGACAATACCTGCTGAGCTTGTGTCATTGCAAGAGCCCTGTTACCCACCATATCCTGGATTGCACCAGGACCAGTGAAAATCAAGTAGGAGTTGGCCACACTAGTCGCAAGGCCATCTTCTGACTTGATGGCATTTGAGTCAACTTCTGAAAGGCTCAGTGTAATTGAGAGACCATTAGCACTAGCTGTAGATGTAGTGGTGAGAGAGTACATAGTAGACCTGGAGGTGGATGAGTCGTTGCGTAAACTGATCTGTGTCGCTAACAGGGAGCTGGTGTTGACAATTTCGTTGAAGTTTACCACCAGTGAAGGTGAACTATCCAAATCAAGAGTCCAACTCACAAGTGTTGGTGGGCTGGTGTCTTGCAAAAAGGTTGAAGCCCGGAGAGCTTGCGATGCATGAGTGGCTTGCACCAAGAGTCCTTGCATGTCGGCAAAGCTGAGATTGGAAATGGCCAAGTAGGAGTTACTGACAGAGGTAAAAAGTTGTGTGTTCACTTGAAGGCGGTCAAGGTCAGCCTTCTGCAAAGTGATGTTCAGAACAGTACTATCAGCCACAGATCGCGTCCCTCCAGTAAGAGTTAGAGAAGCAGCACCTGTGCCATTTTTCTCCAGAAGTTGCACCTCGGTGAAGTCTGTGGAAGACGATTGAATTGTTTCATCGAACGTGAGTTGAAGTAAAGCAGCATCCATATCCACAAGGAAGGAGACAACCTTAGGTGAGGTTGAATCAACAGTGAAGTCTGCAAGTTGGATGGGCAGTGCTTGTGTTACAGGAATTGCTTTCAGGGCTTGGTTGTTCATGTCATGAAGTGTGTATGAGCCAGCGACAAGATTGCTGGACGTCACAGAAATTGCAAGAGTGCTTATCGCCTTGATAGCATTGAGATCCGCAGTGGTAATGTTAATTGTGATGGATGTGCCATCTGCTAAAGTCGAGCTGACTTTATTGGTGAGGAAGTGCCTTTCAAGAGGATTTTCAGCCCCGATGCGCGGCTGGAACCCAAGACCTGTTTCATTCAGGGAGCTGGCACGGACGGCCTCAGAGAGAGCCAGGGTTAGCTGACCAGCATCCATGTCCAACTTCCAAGAGATGACTTCAGGAGCAGTGTGGTCCTGCACAAAGTCTTGGGCTTGCAAAGTCTTAGAAGTGAGGTTGTTACCAGCCAAATCTTTGATTGCACCAAAACCCACAGACAGGAAGCTGTTTACTTTGCTGGTTGCAAGACTAGTATCGAGCTTGAGTGAGTTGGCATCCTGAGGAAGCAAAGTGATGTTCACTGTTTTGCCATCAGTTCCACGAACTGCAGCACCACCAGATAACGTGAGGGAGTTAGTGGTAGATGCCCGCGTTCGACTGAGTGTGATTGCCTGGAGGTTTAGTGTGGCCAGATCAATGGTATCGGTAAAAGTCAGCTGCAGCATTGGGTCAGCATCCATGTCAAGGGTAAACGATCGCAGTTCTGGTTGTACAGTGTCTTCAAAGAAGGCTGTAGCCTGGAGAGCATTGCCATCAGTGACTGCAAGCAAGTCTTTGCCAGCAACATCATCAACACCATATGCCTGCAATGTCATCCATGTGTTAGCCACTGATGTTGCCAGTCCTTTGACTGCCTTCACTCTTAGTAGATCAGTGTCAGCAATATTGATGACCAAAGAAAAGCCATCAGATGAGGAGGTCTGGCTGGATTTGCTGAGGCGCACAGAGCGTGTTGCTGTCTTACCATCCTGCAGTCCAATTGCTGATGCATCCAATGACTTTGCAGAAATGACGTCTGTGAAAGTGATGTTAAGAATTGCGTTGTGCATGTCAATGCTGAATGATCGAAGGTGAGGTCGACTAGTGTCTTCAACATGCCCTTTCCCACTGCTGATGGCCCTAGCTGCCTGCGCTAGCTGGCCAGCCATGTCTCGAACAGTGCCTGGGCTGAGTGCAAGATAGGTGTTCGATGTGTTGGTGGCAATAGCTGGGTTCAGCTTTAGGACCTGGATGTCAGCTTCTGACAATTTAAGAGTGATCACACGGGATGGTGTTGTAGTCTGTACAGTGCCGTTAGTTAGCACATACGTTACTGTATCAACAGCAGTCAAATTGTCAGAGGCAAGGTTAACTGTATTAATGCGGAAAGTAGATGGGTTCACAGGCTCATTGAAAGTAATTTTAAGGGTGTCAGTTGCCAAGTCCAGCTGGAAATCATCCAGAAGTGGAGGTGTGGCATCAGCTTTGTACAAGCCCACAGGCAAGGCATTTCTCTCTGGTATGAGATTATTGCCAACAGCAGCTGTATCGGTTACAGTGGCTGCTAGCAGTCGGAGGAAAGTGTTGCCAGCTCCGGAAGCAAGTGAGAGTGCCTTAATGCTGTTGAGATCTGAAGTTGACAGAGCGACTTGCAGTGTGCTGGTGTTAAATGATGAAACAACACCACTAGTAAGTTGAAGTGATGTGGTTGCATTTACAGCATCCTGCAGGATGAGGCCTGTTGTTTTCAGGGAAGATGCCAGAACAGGTTCAGAGAATGCAAGTGTCAGTGTACCTGTGCCATCAAGGTCAAGGTTGAAGCTGTTCAAAGTGGGAGCAACATTGTCTGTTATGAAGTGGTCTACCACAACTCCAGGGGCACCATCTGGTTGCGGAGTGTTTGCTACACCTGCCATGTCACGCACGAGGTTGTCACTGAAGGTCAAGTAGCAGGTAGTGCGAGATACACAGACCAATCGGTCCGTCTTGAGCAAGGTCAGGTCAACATCAGTGAGTTGGACAGTAACTGATGTTCTTGATGGAGAGAGAATGGTGCCACCTGTGAGATTGACACGTGATGATGGCAGCTCAAAGAAGTCCTGCAGAACTATTGCAGTGGGATTGAAGCTACTCACATTCACCGTCTCATCAAAGTTCAAGGTAAGCTGACCACTGATTAGATTGATGCTGGAAAATCGAACTAACTTTGGTCGAACAGAGTCGGAAATTACAGACACAGGTAAAGCATTGCTTGTTGGTCGACCAATCACCTGAAGAGTTGCAATGTCATGTACGAGAAGAGAGGAGAAAGACAAGAAGCAGTTGGAAATATTTGTGCACAAGTTGGTAGAGTGTTTGAGTGTGTTTGCATCCTTAACTGACAGCGACACAACTAGTCTAGCACTGTGACTGCTGGGACCAATGCTTGTTGTCAAAGTGTAGAACGTTGAAGGACTGCTCTGCCTGTTTTGCAGAGTGAGGTCTGAAATCAACAAGGAGCTGGCATTGACGGTCTCTGTGAACTGCAATGCCAATTGAAGGCTACTCAAATCCAGGGTAGCTGACTGCATAGATGGGGGATCAGTGTCGTTTGAGAATCCAGTCACAGCCAAGGCATTGCTTGCAAGAATTCGTTCTACATCATTTCCAGCCATGTCCTGGATGACAGCTCCAGTTAAGCTCATGAACGAGGAGTTGCCTGAAATAGCAAGCCGGTTACGCAGCAGCAGTTGGTTGTGATCTGATTCAGTGAAATTGAAGACAATGGTTGTTGAGTCAACTGTTGTGATCACATGTCCGCCGGTGAGGGTGTATAACTGACCGTTTTTGCCATCCTGGGTGCTTTGAAGTGTGATGCCAGAGCCTGGCTGGAAGGTGCTGATCTGCATGGTCTCACTGAATCGCAGAGTGACGATACTCTTTGGAATGTTGATGTCAAAGCTTTGTAAAACAGGTCGGACACCATCTGCAATGACAGCATCAGCTTGTTTGGCCTGTTCACGACTGATCAGAGCAGCTTCATTCTCAGCAATGTCAAGCACCACACCAGCTCGTGGCAAAGACAGGTAGGTTGAATTTAGACCAACTGCAACGGACGTCTTCTGTTTAACTGCATTTAAGTCACTTGTAGACAAATGTACAATGACCTCTTTCAGATCGCTTGTAACTGCTATCACTTGTCCAGATGTAAGATTGTGAGAACCAGAGCTGCTGGTAGTGTTCTGTGAGTCTTGGAGGATGATTCGTGTGACATCCAGTGTGTTTACAAGAACATCTTCGTCAAAGGTCAGGCGGAGTTCGTCAGTGTTGAGATCCAGAGTGAAGGAGCTTAGCTGTGGTGGAGTGAGATCAGCTGTGTAAGTGTTTACCTGCTTATCCGTGACAGCTTCAATGCCATTGCCATTCATGTCTTTAGCAGTTCCTGATGCAAATGAAAGCAGAGATGTAGCTTTGCTTGTGGCAAGTGGCGGACGAGCTCGGAGCTCTCTCAGATCAGTTTTCGTTACATTGATGACCACTGTGCTTGAGTTCACCATATCATAAATGCCATCCGTGAGTCTGTAAGTGCGTGTTGCAGAGCTGAGCAGAAAATTGCGCAGGTTCAGTGTAGTGACATCAACAACCTCGCTGAAGGTGAGCAGCAGCTGGAGAACAGTTGAGTTGGCCATGCGCATATCAAATGACTGCAGCGTTGGTACTACAGTATCTTGGGTAAAAATTTCAACTGGAAGACCACTAGTTGCATTAAGGAGATTGTTGTTTGTGTCACTCACAGCTGCTTGATCGACAGCTAAGAAGGTTGAAGATTTGTCAGTGGCAAGTTCAATTCTTCTCTGAATGGCCTCCACATCTCTTCTGGTAAGCTGCAGAGTAACTACATCTGCCACAGCAGATGAGAATGTAGCACCAGTGAGTCGGTAAGAAGATGAAGGTGCTTTCTCTGCATTTTGCAGCGAAAATGCTGAGATGTTGAGCGTAGACGCACGAACAACTTCACTGAAGCTGACAGTAAGTTGATTCGCTGTAAGATTGAGACTGAAGCTTACAACTCTTGGTTCCGTGTTGTCACCAATGTATGAGCGTGCTGGTATTGCTGCAGAGAATGAAATCGGCATAATCAGGTTCCCTTGCATGTCTTTGATGAAGCCTGCTGGAATGCGCATGAACGAGTCAGCCCGTCTGCTTAGCAGGTCCGTGATGGTCTTGATAGTGTTCACATCAGTATTTAGCAAAGTTACTGTAAAGTGTTCTCCTTCTCGTGATGTCGTGCTGCCACCTTGCAGGTCATGGAAACTGCCACGACCATTGGCAGCTCGTTGGACTGTTGCAAGGGACATGTTCAAGGTAAGAGCATCAGCTACTTCGTCAAAGCTCAGCAACACAGTGCCTTGGGACATGTCAACATCGAATGTCACAAGTTTTGGAGAGGTGACATCAGCACTGTAGCTGTCTGCAGGACGACTGGCAGACATGGCCTGCATAGAAATGCCGGTCATGTCATCTACAGCACCATTTTCCAGACGGATGTAGGTGTTCGATTTCTGTGTCGCAAGGAAACGATCTGCCTTGATCCTCTGTGTGACAGCAAAGGTGAGATTTATAGTCAGCAAATGATTATTCTCAGATGGAACAGAACCGCCTCGCAACCGTACGACGCCAGCCACATCTGCTAGAGATGCAGTTGAGTTGAAGAGCAGGACAAACTTTGTGAGATCAATTGTTGACACGTTGACAGTCTCTGAAAAGCTCACAGTAAGTGCAGCAGTGTTCATATCCAAGGCAAAGAACTCCAGCTGTGGAGGCTGAGTGTCTGGGAAATGAGCAACAGCTTGCAGTGCACCATCAGGAAGGATTGGTTCTAGATTGTTCCCAGACATGTCTCTCAGAGTCTTTTCAGTGGCTGACATGAAAGTGTTGGAAGTGTCAATACCAAAGTCTGTGAACTGCTTGATGAAATTCAAATCAGCGATTGTGATTGTGATGTTGAATGTAGTAGAAGGAAGAGTTGTTGAGACCTTGCCACCAGTGAGCTTCCGGGAACGAGGAGCGCTGCTGTTGCCATTTTGAAGAGTTATCTCTGTTGGATTCACAGAGCTGGTGTTCACCGTTTCGGACATGACAAAAGAAAGAACTCGCGTGGACAGATCAAAAGTGAATGAAGTGATTTTTGGCTGCGTAGCATCTTGGATGTACTTGGCAGCTTGGCGGCCTTCAGAAGTAACCATGGCAATCATGTTCACACCAGCCATGTCCTTCAGAGCATTTGCATCTCCTGAGATGTATGTGTTGTTCCGGTTTGTTGCAAGGCCAGTGCGTTCCTTGATAGCATTCTGCTCAGCAGTGGCGAGCTGAATCACGACAATGTAGCCATTGCTGCTGCTTGATGTTGCTGATGACAACGTGAAGGTGTTTGTTAGATCAGTACCTGCACGGCTGCTTTGTAACCGAAGCTTGGTCACATCAAGAGTGTTTACATTCATCACATCGTTAAATGTCAGTGACAGTTCATTGCGCTCCAGATCGAGAACAAATGACTGCAGATCAGGACTTGTACTGTCAGGCGTGTAGACAAACGCCAAGAGAGGGCCTCGTGCCACCACCGGGTTTCCACTAACATCTTGGAAGGCATCTGCTGAAATTGTAATGTAGCTGTTTTGTTTTTCTGTCGCGAGCTGCGTGGCAAGCTTCACTTGACGAACATCCTCTGCACTGAGGGTAAACTGAAGAAGGGTGCGATCATTAGTCAGCTGAACAGCTGTGCCATTAGTGAATGTGTGTGACTGCCCTGCTCCAGTGCTGGCTTGTAGGGTAATCAATGAAAAGTTGACAAAGGCTGACATCGGTTCATCAAAGCTCAACTGCAGAATCTCTCTGTTGAGATCCAGCAGGGAGAAGGTTAGAAGTTTTGGTGAAGTGCTGTCACGGATGTATTTTGCCACCTTCAGAGATGAAATGTTGTTGCTGCGACCAATGACCTCGTTGTTGTTCATGTCAGCAGCAAAGTCCCTTGTGTAGGTCACATATGTCGAAGAATTACTTGTGGCAAGACTGGTGTCAGCTTTAATCTTAACAAGATCAGTTGCTAGGATTGAAAGGCGGGCTGATGTGCCATCTGTCGGAGTCAGCAAACTTGCAACTGTTGTGAGCTTGTACAATGAGGTAGCATCAAATGCATTGCCAATCGAGAGTTTACTCAGATCAATGACTGACACATCGACAGCTTCGTCAAACGAAAGGAAAAGCTCACTCTTGTCCATATTCAGCTCAAATGAAAGTAGGTTTGGAGGGGTTGTGTCAGGTACCAAAGTCTGTGCAAACTCTGTTGGAGCATATTGACCATCAGTGACAGGTACAATGGCATTACCAGCTCTGTCTTGGACCATAGATGATGGGAAGCGAACCCAGCAGTTCTGTGCTTTTGTGCACAGACCAGAGTTTGCTTTGATGAGGTCTAGATCAGACTTTGTCAAGTTGATATTCTGCAAAAGACCATCACCAGTGGTAACCACACCTCCAGTCAATGTGAAGTTGGTTTCAACGGTCGCACCAGTTGTTGCCACTCTATGCCAGTCCTGCAGAGTGATTGCTGTTAAATCGAACGAGCTTGATCGCACCGGCTCACTGAAGCTTAACTGCAGAGTACCAGCATCAATGTCAATTGAGAAGAATGATGTCATTGTTGGGGCACGCTGATCTGGGGTGTGCGTTTGTACCTGCCGGGCTGAACCGTCACTGATTGCTAGAAGAGTATTCTTTGAGAGATCAAGCACAGCTCCAGCAGGGACAACCAGGAAGCAGTCTGATTCGTTGGTACACATTTCCTTGCGGCGAATCTCATCAAAGTCTGTCTTCAGAAGGGTGATGACCACTGTCCTGTTGTCAGCTGCTGGCCGTTGACTTGTTGAAGGCTGGTGGAAAGCAGTGATCTGTTGTTGAGCATCTTGCAACGTAATGGCAGACAAATTGAGAGCAGGCACGTCGATAACCTCATCAAAGGCAAGTCTGAAAATGCCATTGTTTAAGTTGAGATCCCAGTAGAGCAGAATTGGTCTTGTGATGTCACTGACAAAGCCAGCTCCACCCTTTGCATTTGCAGAGGTAATTGCTTGCAGTGGATTATCAGCAAGATCACGTACAGTACCAGAGGCAGCAACAAGGAAGAGCGAAGCTGCATTGAGGGCAAGCTTCCGTTTTGCCTTGATTGCATCAAGGTCGGTGTCATGAAGAAGAACCTGAACAACAGTTTCACTAGGACGAGTCACAGTGCCAAGGTCTGATAGCTGAACTGTTTCAGTAGCAGGGCTTGCCTTACCTGTGCTTTGCAGAATGATTGAGCTGGCATCAAATGACGTGACATTGACAGTTTCAGAGAATGTTAGCCGTAGCACTCCAGAATCCAAGTCCAAGGAGTAGTTTCGTACAACTGGCCCTGTACGATCAGCTGTAATGAAGGCAACCTGAGCTGCAGATGTGGTACCAACAGCAATCAGATAGTTGCCAGCCATGTCCCGGATGGTTGTTGTCTCGAGAGAAAGGAACGTATTGTTTCGAGTTGTTGCAAGACCTGGCAAATCCCGAATGGAGTTATAGTCAGCATTGCTAAGAGTGACATTGATAATGACACCATTGCTACTTGGTGATTGGCTTGAGGGTGTCAAACGGAAGAACCCATTTAGATTGAGACCTGCACGACTATTTTGCACAATGATGCCAGTAACATCGAGTGTTGTAACATCCACAGGCTCTGAGAAGGTAAGAGACAGCTCCCCTGTGCCACCATTAATTGAAAAGGCTGCTAGAGTCACGTTTGTAGTGTCTGGAACAAATTCTACAGCTTGAGCAGAGGCTGGCAGTGAAGGTAGCAGGTTGCCAATCATATCACGTGCAAAACCAGAAGTGATGTTGAGGAAGGATGTCCCTTGTGAAACCCCAAGCTGTCTGTTCAGCTTCAGTGAATTCAGCACTGATTCACTTAATGCTAGAGTGAGGCTGATGTTGTTTGTTGTGGAGGTTGGTTGGCTGCCAGCCAATGGCTGAACATGTGTTGCTGTTTGGGTCTCAAGACGTGCAAAAGAAGCATCCACAGTGCTAACTCGAATCACCTCTGTGAAGGTCATGTGCAGGTGGCCCACATCCATGTCCAAAACATATGACAAAAGCTGTGGTGCAATTACATCCTTGATGAATGTGTCTGCTTGGCGACTTGTGACATCCTCCAACAATCTGGCAAACATATCCTGGACAAGATCAGGTGCCAATGTGAACACGCTGTTGTCCTTCTTTGTGAGCACAGGCTCCAAGATTGACAGAGCATCAATGTCAGCTTTGTTAAGTTGCAGTGTGATTACAGTGGAGGGATTGCGGTTGAAAGTTCCACCAGTCAACACATATTGTGTTGATGTAGCACTGCTATTTGCACGAATTGTAATCCGCTGTGGGTTGAATGATGTTGAGTCAATGGTCTCGCTAAATGTGAATGAGATTGTGGAGCTGGACATATTCACAACAAACGAGGTCACTGTTGGCTTTGTGGAGTCAGTTGTGTAGGCAGCTGGCTTCAATGCAGCAGTCGGCAGGACCGGTCGAGACGGGTTTTCAAAGGCATCTTGCACAGCACCACCATTGACCGACAAGAATGCTGTGGATAGAGTCTTAGCAAGAGGGCGATTAGCTTTGATAGCATTGAGGTCTGGAACAGTGAGGTTGATAGTCAGGGTTGTACCATCTGTAGTGTTTGAAAACACACCACCAGTGAGCGTATACGTTTCTTGTGCAAGACGAGTTGAGTCCGAGGTCGTCTGTAATGTGAAATAGGACATATTCAAGGTGTTTGCTCGAACACTTTCATCAAAGGTGAGGACCATCACACCATTGTCCATGTCCAGGGTGAAGTTAAGCAGCGCTGGACCGGCAGACTCAGCAGTGAAGGCAGATGCTTGAATGGCAGCACCAAGTGGCTGCCCGATGAGCGGATTCCCAAACAAGTCATGGACAGCATCGTCCCTAACAACAAGGAAGGAGTCGTTTACACCGGTGAAAAGACTGTGAAGTGTATTAAGCAAGTCAATGTCTCTCTTTGTCAGCGTTAATGTGATTGAGAAAGCATCAGAAGAGCGCGCTGTTGTACCACCAGTGAGGTTCAGGACCTGTGTGGTTGCAGAGCGACTGCGAGAACTTTGCAGGGTGAAGAAGGTGCTGCGGAAGGTTGCCTCATTCACAGTGTCATCAAAAGTAATGGAAATGCTGCTCCTGGTCATGTCTACATCAAAGCTTGTGATTGTTGGCCGAGTGTTATCACCAGTGTAGCCTTTCACAACTACAGCCTTACCGTCAGTGACTGCTAGAATGTCACGGCCATCCAGATCATCAATTGCTGAAGCAGCTATGCGCAGGAAGGTAGTGGAGGCCGACCGGGCAGCAGGTGGAATGGAGCGCACAGCAAGAAGGTCTTCTGCAGAAAGATCAACTACAACAACGTAGCCATTCTTACTGCTTGTGGTGCTGGAGCTTGAGAGCGTGGTAGCAGCTCCCTGAACAGCTGTCGGTGCACTCTGAATGGTCAGTGCAGCAGGGTTTAGTGTAGTGGCGTTGACGATGTCTGTGAATGTCAGATTGAGCTGACTGGCATCAATGTCTAGTGAGAAAGACTGCAACTGAGGCCTTGTAACATCTGCTGTCAGTGTAGCAGCCTGTTGGTTGGCAACAGCCTTGTTGTCATTTCCAAAGATGTCCTTCACAGTTCCTGATGGGAATGACAAGAATGTGTCACTCTTGCTTGTGGCAAAACGAGGCTCCAGCTTGATTGCAGCAATGTCAGCATCAACCAGGGTAAACGTTGTTGATCGAGATGGTGTTCTTGTGGTGATGTTACCACCAGTCAGCTGACGCTGTCTTGCTGTCGTTGAAGGTCCAGCTGAAAGGGTCAGCTGTTTCACATCAAACGTTGCCCAGTTGACAGGCTCATCAAACGTGATTGAAAGCTGATCACTGTCTGTTGAGAATGCAAATGATGTCAGTGATGGCCCGGTTTTATCCCCTATGAGTGTTGTGGGGGGTTTGGCCTGGCCATCAGGAATAGCCACCAGCACATTTGGCTGAACACTCATGTCATTAACTGCAGCTGAAGTGATGCGCAAGAATGTGCTACCAGTTCGTGAGAAGTTCCGAGAGCGCAGTTCATTGGAATCAGCAGTGCTCAAGTTGACAGTGAAGACACGAAGACCATCACTGGCAGGCAGGTCCCCTCCTGTGAGAGTGTACTCCAACAAACCACCAAGGGATTTAGCGTTACTCTGGAAAGTTATCTGTTTCACATCAAGGCGGCTCGATCGCACAGGCTCAGAAAATGTCAGTAGAAGCTGATTGGAGTTGAGGTCCAAACTGTAAGCATCAAGGCTTGGAGATGTCGTGTCCGAAATGAAAGTCTGCACAATCTGACCTGGGTACCCTTGTCCTTGTGGAGTGTTGGGGTTTCCAGATACATCCTGCACCAACTTGTTGCTGGCTGTCAGGTAGCAGGTGCCACGGTGTGTGCAAAGGTTCTCAGACTGCTGGACACTGTAAAGGTCACTACTTGTTAACACAATGGTTAAGGTAGTCCCATCAGATGATGTTACATTACCTCCTGTCAGTGTGAAGTTGCTAAGTGGGTTCGTGAAGAGGGTCTGTAGTGTGATTGCAGTTGGATCAGCAGTGCGGGCCTTGATGATCTCATTGAAGCTGATTGTCAGGACTCCAGTGATCAGGTTGAAAGAAGCAAAGGAGATGATGGTTGGTGATGCCACATCTCGCTTGGCCACAGATGCCTGCAATCCGCTGCCGTCAGCACGTGGAATAATGGGTAAACCAACCATGTCACGGACAAGACCGCTGGTGTAGATTGCAAAGCAGTTGGAAGCTGTTCTGCAGAGACCCAGACGTTTGAGCTGATCTGCATCAGATGAGTGTAAAGTTATCTCCAGCTTGGCAAGGTTGGTGCCAGAAAAGTGAGTATTTACCAATGAGTAGTTCAGAGACACACGGTGTGCCCTATCCTGCAGGGTAAAAAGCGATAGGTCAAGTGTTGCCACATTGACTGTTTCATTGAAGCTCAGCACAAGAAGGTCTTTAGATAGGTCAATGTCCCAGCTGAGAAGGTCTGGACCAAATGAGTCACCAGTAAAACTGGCCGCTACTACAGCCTGTGAAGCCAAGATACGTCGCAAAAGATTACCATGCATATCCTGAATAGCATCAGTGCCAAGAGACAGGTACGTACTTGAAGAGTTAACAGCAAGGTCAGTGAAGCTTTTGATGGTGTTTTTGTCCGTGACAGTGAGGTAAAAATCGATGGTTAGAGCATCAATCACTGATGCATTCACTGAGCCAGTCAATTTAACTGCTGATGAGGGTGAGGCACTCTGGCTGCTCTGGATGGTTAGCTGTGTCGCATCGAATGATGATGCACGCACAATTTCACTGAATGAAAGACTAACTTTACGTGATGTAAAGTCAATGGTCCAGCTGACCAATGATGGCTGAATGACGTCTGGTATGAAGGCATCAGCCTGTGATGCATTTTCAGCAGCCACAGGCTCACCAGCATTCTGCACAATGTCTAAGATGGTTGTTGGTCCCAACGAAATAAACGTGTTGGCACTGCTTGTGGCAAACGTAATTGACTTTGCCAAAGTGTCAAAATCGGTCTTTGTGAGGCTAAGGCGAACTTGTGCTGCGCTAGTTGGGACCACATGTGCAATGGTGGCGGTGGACAATGTGAGAGACTCATTAGCTTTGCTACCCACATTTTGCAAAGTGATTTGACTGACATTGATAGATGAAGCACTGATAGCTTCATTGAATGTCAGCAAAAGCTCTTGTGCATTAAGGTCAAGAGTGAAAGAGCTCAGCCTTGGTCTTGTGAGGTCAGCAGTGTGAACTCTTGGCTCTTTGCCAGAAACAGGTGTCAGAGCACGGCCATTCATGTCCAGAACAGTGCTGGAGGTGAGGCTGAGGAAGCTTGTTGTCAAAAATTCAAAGAGAGGCCGGCGTGCACGAATTATTGCCAGATCTGATGGTAGCACAGACACACGCACTGTTGTGCCAGGCTGCTGGCTGGAGCGAACCAAGCTGTTGAAAGACAGTGTGAGTGACCGTGTATTGGAAGCAACTGACCTTGTGCTGTTCAAAGTCATTTGTGAACTGTCAAATGTGCTTGTGTTGACCACCTCTGAAAAGCTGAGAATGAGAATGAGAGCAGCAGCAGAAGGCATGGTGGTGTCTAGACTGACAGTATATGACATGAGAGCTGGTGAAGTTGTGTCTGCAATAAATGTGGCAGCCACGAGTGGAGAGGACTTTGCTGAGATGACATTTCCAGCAGTATCTGTAATCATTCCAGCAAGGAATGTCAATGCAGTGGTAGACTTGGAAGTTGCAAGCTGAGTGCCGTTGCGGAGTGCATTCAAATCTGCGGCTGTTAGCTGCAGTTCAACCACAGCTGTTGTTCCAGAAGTACTTGAACCACCTGTCAATGTTCGGCTGGACCTCTGTGGAGGAGTGAGTGAGTTTTGCAGGGTTATGAGAGTAGCATTGATCGTTGAAGCCTGAACAGCTTCTGAGAAGGTGAGTGTCAGAACACCACGGTCCATATCCAGTGTGTATGAGTTCAGCTCAGGTCGTACAGTGTCAGCTGTAAGTTTGCGAATATCCAGGGCATTTGTGTTGATAATTTCGGTAACATTGTTTCCAAATACATCACGCACTGCTCCTTCCCCTAGGCTAATGAAGGTGTTCAAAGAGGTGGTGCCTATCAGAGGACTACGCTTAATGAAGTCATACACAGGCTGGCTTAGCTGAAGAAGAACAGTGTCATTAGATGATGAGATGGTAGACACACGAGCTCCTGTGATGTTCACACTAAACCCTCCAGCTCCCTTCTGGCTCTGAATCTTAATATTAGAAAAGTCAAATGTTGATGCATCAATGCTCTCTGAGAAACTGAGAAAGAGAGTGTTTTGGCCCATGTCAAGGTCAAAAGCACGGACCACAGGGGGTGATGTGTCATCATCCACTGCAGTAGCCCCCAAAGTTGTCTGAGAAGTGGCCACTGGATTATTGCGCATGTCACGTACGGCACCAGCTGCAAGTTGAATGAAGGAGTTGTTCGTGTCTGTGACCAGACGAGAGTTGGCCTTGATGGCATTCAAATCATATTCACTCAGTGTCACCGTGATTGAGGTAGAGTCAGTCTGCGACACGGTACCATTGAATAGTGTATGACTAAGTCCTGCAGGAGCTGGAACTGTTGGCACACCTTGCAGAGTGATCAAGTTTGGAAGGACCGATGAAGCATTGATGATCTCATTGAAGACAAGAGTCAGCTTGCCACTGTTCAGATCAAAGCGGAAGCTGGCCAGGGTTGGAGGTGTGATATCCAGATCGTGGCGTGATGCCTGCAGGGCAGACGTTTGTCTGATCTCATCCACGTAGTTTCTGTTCATGTCCTTCACCAATGTCCGTGCAATTGCTAGGTATGAGTTATTGCTGTTGGTAGCAAAGTCTGTATTCTGCTTCAACAGGTTCAAGTCACCAACAGTCAGACGTAGACCAAACTCCTTTGCTGAGTCAGATGTTGTCAAGGTGCCGCCAGTCAAGGTCACTTCCCGAGTACCTGGTACTGCTGACTGAGCATTTTGAAGAGTTATTGCTTTAGCAGAGAAGGTTTGAAGATCAACAACTTCAGTGAAATCGAAATTGAGCTGACCAGTTGATGTGTTCAGGCTCCAGCTGATTAGACGAGGAGCAGTTGTGTCTGGATTGAATGTTCTCACCTGCTTTGCATTTGATTTTAAAATGGAAATGACAATGACGCCCGCAACGTCGGTGATGAGATCAGATGTGAATGACAGGAAGGAGTCAGAGCGGTTGGTAGCCAGAGATCGAATACGCTTGATGCTGTTCAAGTCACTGACAGAGATGGTTAATTCTTGAGTGTAGCCACGTGGACTATTGCTGCTCCCTGATGTCAATGTGAATGAGTTCGTTGCACTGGCTGTTGTAGCGTTCGGCTGCAGGGTCAGATAAAGACCTTTCAGTGCAGTGTTTAGCATGACATCATTGAAAACCAATGTTACGGTGCCCCTGTCAAGGTCCAGATCCCAGTTCACCAGCTCAGGATTGGTGATATCAGGAGAATAGTTGACAACCTAATAACAACAAACAAAATATCATTAGGATAAGCCAACAGAGGGGATACTAAGGAGTAGTGACCAAATTCAACACTAGCAAAGCCATGTTACCTGTTCAGCAAACTATAAAATACATAATGGTATTCACGACTCAATCAGCTGAAACTTTTCAAGCATTCTCATGCAGAAAATAAATTACCATACCTGTTTTCCAGAAGTAGCAGCAACAGCTGTGACAGGTCTACCACTAGTGTCCTTAATTGCATCCTGCTGCATGGAAAGGAAGCTGTCCGTAGAAGAGACACCAAGGTCAGGAAGCAGTTTGATTCCAAGAATGTCGTTGGTGTTTAAATTGAAAGTGACAGTTGTGCGGTCAACTGAATCGGTTATGTTCACAGCTCCGGTCAAAGTGTATCCAGTGGCTGCACCGTTGGCAGTCGACTGAAGTCTAAGTCGGCTGGCACGAAGACTTGAGATGCTCACTGGCTCAGAAAACAGAAGCTGTAACCTGGCAACATTCATGTCTAGAATGGCAAACTCGTTCAGTTGTGGTGAGGTCGTGTCGCCAGAGAACTGTGCCAGCTGCAAGGCATTGCTGCTTGTACGATTGGCATTACTATTTTTGCTTGTGTCAACAATTAGAGTACTGTCAAAGGATGCAAAACAGTCCAAGGTTGACGTGCACAAGTCCAAATTGGCCTTCACCTTCTGAAGGTCATCACTGCGAACTTTAAACTCAACAGAGAGAGCATTCCCAGTTGTCAAGATCGGTTTTTCTTCACCAGTTAAAGCGTAACTTGCTGATGTACCATTGTGTCTGTTCTGCAAAGTTATTGCACTTGCACTTAACCCACCAGCTTCAACAGGCTCATTGAACGTCACTTGAACCACACTGCTGTCCAAGTCAAGTGTCCAGCTTAGAAGAATGGGTGCAGTTTTGTCTTCAACAAAATTTTGTGCATACTGACGGACATTAAAGGTCCTACCTTCTTGAACTGGTACAATTTTGTTGCCACTCATGTCATCTACAAGCACGGAGGTAAAACGAATCCAACAGCTTTGACTGCTAATACAAAGTAGACTGTCAGCTTTAATAAAGTCCCTGTCAGCCTTTGTCAAGTAGAACCGAATACGAGTACTATCAGTACTGTTCAGAAGGCCACCAGTAAGATTCCGTCTCACTTTTGTAATACCTGTACAGCACCAGTCCTGGATAGTGATGGCGGCTGTGGTGAGTGTTGACACACGAACAGTCTCACTGAACAACAAATCAAGGAAATCACTGTCGAGATCCATGACAGCAAAGGATACCAGAGATGGGGATGAAGTGTCCGGAATGAAAGGGTTTGCAATTAGACCATCATCAGTCTTTCTGTCTGTGACTGCATTGCCACGCATATCACTCACAGTACTCCTTGGGAATGATAGGCCACAGGTTGCCTGTCTCAGACAGAGCTGCAGACGTTTGATTTCATTGAGGTCAGTGGCAACGAGCGAAACTGTCACCTTACGAGCCAAGGCACTTGGTGCTGGTGTGGCAAGAATGGCAAAGCTGGCTAACGAACGGTGTTGCCCATCTTGGATCAAAAGGTGGGAAAGGTTTAAAGTCAATACATCAACCAGCTCATCAAATGTCAGATTCATGACACCAACATTCATATCAAAACTGAAAGAAGTCATTGTTGGGGACGTGGTGTCATCTACTAGGGTGGCAACACCGAGACCAGAAGTGCGTGCTGGTGCATTGTTAGTGAAGAAGTCTTGGACAAGCGATGCTGTGTAGGTCAAGAATGTATCCTGAGATGTTGTGGCCAAGTTACGAAGAGCCTTGATAGCATCCAAGTCATCCTGGTCAAGGATGAGAGATATTTCAGTTTCTGTTGGTCGTGAGTGTGTTCCTGGCTTCGTTAGAGTAAATGATTCAGGTGCCAGTGATGTGTCATTGGAAAGAGTGATTGCAGTAGCTGTAAACATGGAGCTATCAATGGCTTCATTGAAAGTCAGACGCAGAACACCAGCATCAACATCAAACGCAAATGCTGTTACTCTTGGGCCAGCACTGTCCTTAGTCAAAGATAACGCTTGAATGGCGCTCACCGCCCTGACTGCCTGCAACTCCTGGCCTGCCATGTCACGGACAGCACCTGTTGTGAAGCTGAGGAAGGTGTTGCTCACTGAGGTTCCCAGCTGGGGACGATCTTGAATGCGAATTAGATCATCCAGGCTGAAGCTAATGTTAAGAGTGACACCATTTGGACTTCCAGAACTTGTTGGAGGTGAAAGTGTGAGGCGAGCTGTTGATGGAAGCGTTGCTGATCGATTGTGAAGAAGGGTGAACTGACTGATTTGCAAAGTTGCCTGGTTAACAGGCTCATTGAATGTGATCTGCAGCAGACCAACAAGTGCGTCAAATGTAAAGGAGCTCACCAATGGTGAGGTAGTGTCTGGAACCAACACTGCTGCCTGTTTGGGTGCTGAAAGGACCTGCAGGGCATTGCCGAGCATATCATGAAGAGCCCCAGCACGGATTGTCAGGAATGTTGTGCTACGGTTGACTGCCAAGTTGGTGAGCAGTTTCACTGCATCGAGGTCTTTGCCGAGATCAATCGTGAACATGTGCGAGTTCAACGTTGTCACAATGCGGCTGTTTGTTGTTAAACGTACCGAGCTCGATGGTGAGGCAGCAGCATTCTGAAGGGCTACAGCAGTAACATTTACTGTTGCAAGATCAATGACCTCACTGAATGTTAGATTCAAAAGCCCATTGTCAATGTCGAGGAAGAAGGATTGCAACGTAGGTGGTGCAACGTCTGTTGTCAGCAGAGATGTCTGCAAGGCACTTCCTTGGCCAATGGCAATGAGACGATTGCTAAACATATCCTGCACAGTCGCATTTGTAACACTCAAGAAAGTACTGGAAGTGGTTGTGGCCAAAGTATCGAGTCTCTGAATGGCCAGCAGGTCTGTTGTTGAGATGTTAACAGCCAATGTAATATCGTTTGTTGTTGAGACAGTGCCACCAGTTAAGGTGTACGACTCTGGAGATCCGGTGCGTGCAGCATAGAAAGTAATTTCTTGAGTAGAGAGAGTGCTTGCCTTCATTGATTCACTGAACGATAGTGTCAGCACAGCAGGATTGCTGTTCACATTGAACGTGAAATTTATCATCTGTGGGCGGCCTGTGTCAGCTGTGTAGCCAGCTACCTTAATTCCAGCAGAAGATGGCACTTCCAGAATGCCGTTGTTGTTCATGTCAAAGACGGTATTGTTAGCAAGCGAGAGATAGCTGGAACTCTCGGATTTTGCCAACTGATCAATCGCCTTGATTTCATCCAGGTCAGCCTTGACAAAGTCAACAGTGATGACAGTGCTGTTAAGGATAGAAACTACACCTGTACTCTTGAGTGTGTACCTTGTGGCTGGGTTTACACTATGGGCCTCAGGCTGCAATGTCAGCTGTGTAGGAATGAGTGTTGATGCCCGCACAGTTTCAGTAAAGGTCAGATTCAACTGCCCTGAGTCCATGTCTATGGAGTAAGAGCGTACACGAGGTCTAGTGGCATCTTTCACATGAGTCTTTGCTTTCAATGTCACTGATGGAGCTGCATTACCAGCCAAATCCAGAACAGCATTGCGCTCAAGGAAGAGGAAGGAGTCAGCCGAGCTTGTTCCTAGGCCAAAGAGGGCAGTAAGTTGGTCTACTTCTGCCTCAGGGAGGGCCATGGTGATAACACGGCCGACACCAGACTGTGCGTACGTACCAAGACCTAGCTGCAGGACAGAGGTTGGATTTTTGAGTGAGTTCTGAAGAACCACGGCACTTTGGTTGAAAGTTGTGCTGTTTACAGTGTCACTGAAAGTTAAGGTCACCGTCCCTGCATCTACATCCAAGTCCCAACTACTGAGCTCAGGAATGGTGGTGTCGCCAATGACAGAGGCAGCTTGCAGAGCCTTGCCATCTGTGATGGCCAAGACATCAATGCCAAAAACATCATCTGCCAGGCTTGCCTGTACTGTCAAGAATGTTGTTGCTGGCGATGTGGCAAGACCAGGTTCTGACTTCACTCGGAAAAGGTCAGCAGCTGAAATTTGAATGCCAAGAACATAGCCATCAAGAGATGCAGTGGTGGTTGAACTGCTGAGAGAAACCTTGGTAGTGCCACGAGCTGCATTCTGGATAGTGATAGCAGTCGCATCAAAGCTGGACGATTTCATCACATCGCTAAATGTCAAGTTCATGAATCCGGCCTGCATGTCAACACTAAATGCAGTCAGATGTGCTTCCTCGCTGTCAGCAATGTGCTCAGTGGGTTGGAGGCAGTTGACAGGAAGCATAAACTCACCGGCCATATCACGGACAGAATTCGCTGCCACCTGCAGGAAGCTGTTGTTCTTTGTCCTCATGAACTCTGGGTCTTGCTTCAGATGGATTGTGTCAGCATCATTCAACTGTATGGTGACCGATAGCACACCATCAGAAGGAGTGCCAATGAGAGATCCTCCCGTCAGTGCAAATGCTGCTGAGCTAGTGCAGTTTGCTCGTAGAGAAAAGTGTGAGAAGTTGAATGGTGATGTGCGAATTGGTTCACTGAAGGTCAACAACAGCTGATCGGCATCCATGTCCAGGCGATAGATGGTGATTGTAGGACGTGTGCTGTCTGCAGTGAATTTCCTTGGTAGTTGTGCATTGGACTCAGGTATCAAGGTACTACCTCTAGCAATGTAAGACATATCTGTTACAACACCTGATGACAGAACCAAGCGGCTTGTTGGGCTGGTCTTTGCAATTGTCGATGCCTTCAGAGCACGTAGGTCAGCTTGAGAAAGTGTGATGTTTATGACAAGGCCATTTGTTGACACTGTTGTACCGCTTGTTAGTGTATAGCGGGATGTCGCTGGACTTCCATCAACCAGTGTTATCCCACTGACATCCAATGATGAGACACGAACTGGCTCATTCCAGGAAAGGAGAAGGAAGCCACCATCCATGTCCAAATCAAACAGAACCAGCTGCGGATTGACAGTGTCATCTATGAGTGACCCAACAATCTGTCCTGGGTAAGAGTCCACAACTGCACGGAACGGGTTTCCAACTTTGTCTTTCACCAGCTGAGAACTAGCAGTGAAGTAACAGTTCCCACGACGTGAGCACAAGTTTGGCTGGTTCTTGACTGCAACAAGGTCAGGATAGGTCAAGTTAAAAATGATAACGTCACTATCAGCAGCTGAAACCAGGACACCATCTGTCAAGTTGAATGAGTCTAGTGGATTCTGGAAGAGGCTCTGAAGACGAATGAACTGAGGTCGGAACAAGCTGATATCAACTACCTCATTGAAGGAGAGCGTCACCTGACCGCTGATGAGGTCAAACACAGCAAAGGATAGTAGCTGTGGGCCAGTTGTGTCACCAATGACAGCAGTTGTTTTTAAAGCACTAGCAGATGAACGAGCAAGCACCAGACGACCAACCATGTCTTCTATTGTATCATTGGAGAAGGAGAGGAAACAAGATGATGAGCTGGTACAGAGGGATTGTTGTTTAAGTGCATCCTGATCTGCTTGGCTGAGTGAAATCACCACAGTGTCTGTGTCACCATGGTGAACAACACTGCCAGATGTTAGTGGTTGTGATTTGGCTGTGGAAGATGATGAAGACTGAAGAGTGATCTGGCTAACACGCAAAGATGACACATTAACAGTCTCTGAGAAGGTGATAGTCAACTCCCCACTGTCCTGGTCAAAAGAGAAAGCACTAACTGATGGTCGGCCTGAGTCAGCAACAAGATCCTTCACTCCAAGAGCAGCTGTTGATGGAAGAGTAGTGAGGAAGTTCCCTGATGTATCAGTAACAGCCGTTGTACCAGCTGACAAGAAAGCTGTGGCAGGACTTATAGCTAGAGAAGACAAGCGCTTGATGTTGTTTGTGTCATTGATTGAGAGCTGCACAACCATGCTGGTGTTGTCTACTCTACTCTGAAGAGTACCAGCTGTAAGGCGGTAACGGTCACCACCAGTAGCCAGCTGCTGAATGGTGAGCTGAGTAACGTCCAAACTGCTGGCATTCACTACTTCATTGAAGTAGAGCGTGACTAGCCGTGTGTTTAGGTCCAAATCCCAACGCTGAAGCACTGGTTGTGAGGTGTCACGGATGAATACTGACACCGCTGTGGCCAGTGTTGTTGAGATTGTCTCAGCTTGATTTTCAGCGATATCTTGCACAAAACCTCGTGATGCAGAGAGGAACGTGTTGGATGCTGAGGTGACAAGGCCAGCTGCACGTTTTAATGTGTCCTGATCAAATTTGGTCAGCTCTATAGTCAACAAAGATCCAGAGATTGTTGAGGTTGAGTTGGAATTTAGTGTTAGCGATAGAGCAGCCGATGAGGATGTACTCTGAAGTGTCATGCGATTTGGCTGGACAGTACCTGGCTTGAGTTGTTCGTTCACTGTCAATGTCAATTTGGCAGCATTCAGATCGACAGTAAATGCTTTAATCACTGGTGGAGTAAGATCAGCAGTTGAGCTAGATGCCTGAATAGCAGTGGCATTGGACAGCGCCAGTGATGGATTCCCGAAGAAGTCTTGAGCAGCACCTGCCACGATGGAGATGAAGCTGGAGGAGATTGACTGACCAAGTCTGGGCAGATCGCGGATTGCCAGCAAGTCAGTATCATCCACTGTCACCTGGAGGACTGTTGGAGACGTTTGTGCTACAACACCAGGTCTAGTGAGTTGGTGAGCAGTGGAGGCATTGGTGTTGACTCGAACTGGCTGCAGAGTGATCTTCTGTGCATCAAATGAAGTGCTGCTCACAAACTCTGAGAAAGTGAGGCTGAGAAGAAGTGGTGGCACTTGTGGAGAGCCCTTCATAGCCATGCTGAATGCAGTCAGACGAGGTGCGGTTGTGTCGTTTACAAATGCTTGAGCTGCGAGGCCAGAGGAAGTAGAACGTTGAACAACAGTATTACCAACAATATCCCGAATCATTGCCTGTGTAAATGACAAGTACGTGCTACTGGCATCCACAGCCAGGTCCGACTTGGAGTTCACAAATGCTAGATCATCGGCGGTAAGGTAGAATCGAATCACTGCCCCATTGGTTGAGTTCAGACGACCTCCAGTTAGAGGCCGAGATGTGCCAGTGCCATTCACAGTGCTTTGCAAAGTGATTGCTGCTGGACTGAGAGAGCTGGCAAGAACAGACTCACTGAAGGTCAACTCTACAAAGTTTTTATTGAGATCAATGCTGAAGCTCTGCAGCTCTGGAGCGACAGCATCTGGCTCATATGTTGCAGCCTGCAGACTGTTATTCAAATGGATGGGACTAACTGAATTTCCACTCACATCTGACACAAGGCCAGATGTAACTGAGAGGTACGTGTTAGCAGCGCTGGTTGCCAACAAAGAATTGATCTTTACGTTGTCGATGTCACTCTTGCTGAGTGTAACTGTGATGATTGGTGAGTTTGCCTGAGATGATGTACCACCAGTTAGTTTGTATTGTGACAATGACACACTGCCAGAATTTGACTTGATCGTGATTTGTGTTGGGTCAAACGAGCTAGCGTTAACTGATTCTGAGAACGTTAGCACTAACTGAGATGTGCCTGGCAGGAAG